>WNWK01003298.1:107500-172179 GCA_009830355.1 Cherax destructor
TCAACACCCCATTACCCCGTCTTACCACCACTATATCACCACCTTATCACCACCTTAGCACCACCCTATCACCACAACCCTATCACCACAATACTATCACCACAACCTTATTATCACAACCCTATCACCACCACTCTATCACCACATCCTTATTACCAACAATATTACCACCACTATCACCACCCTATTACCCTACCAATATTACCACCACCCTATTACCCTAACAATATTACCACCACCCTATCACCACCCTCTTACCACAATCTTTCAACACCACCCTCTCACCACCACCCAATCACCACCACCCTATCACCACCACCCAATCACCACCACCCTATCACTACCACCCGTCTTACCACCAACCTATCACTAATAATAATACTCATGCCACCGCCCTATCACCACCACCCTGTCACAACCACCCTTAACCACCACCCTCTAACCACCTCCCTATCAACACCACCAAATCATCACCACTGTATCACCACCACTACCCTCTTACCACCACCATCTTACAACCACTCTATCACCACTACCCTATCACATTCGCCCTACTGTATCTTGATCCAATCATCACCCTATCATCACCATCATATCACCACCACAACCCTTAACACTTTCACGCTCCTGTCTCCATCACCATCAGCGCCACCACCGCCACCATTTCGCCAGCCTCCCGCGGGTGTATCTTCGCTCGCCGGAGATTTATATATCAAGTTGGCCGTAAGAGCATCAAATCCCATTAGAATACAAGATTGAAGCCGGAATGGATTATTTTGTCAGTTATGTATGTTCGCACACGTCATGCCGACTGTGCACACAGTTGTGGGCGCTGCGATCACCAATAGTATATTTACTTAGGAATCTGTGTACGGAATTTGCTTCTACAACATCTTGCGGAATTAGGATCAGGTGGAGGTTGGAGGGTGAGTGTTAGTGTTGGAGGGTGAGTGTTAGTGCTGGTGGAGGTTGGAGGGTGAGTGTTAGTGCTGGTGGAGGTTGGAGGGTGAGTGTTAGTGCTGGTGGAGGTAGGAGGGTGAGTGTTAGTGCTGGTGGAGGTTTGAGGGTGAGTGTTAGTGCTGGTGGAGGTTGGAGGGTGAGTGTTAGTGCTGGTGGAGGTTGGAGGGTGAGTGTTAGTGCTGGTGGAGGTTGGAGGGTGAGTGTAGTGTGTGTGGAGGTTGGAGGTGAGTGTTAGTGCTGGTGGAGGTTGAGGTGGTTAGTGGGAGGTTGAGGGTGAGTGTTAGTGTGGTGGAGGTTGGAGGGTGAGTATTAGTGCTGGTGGAGGTTGGAGGGTGAGTGTTAGTGCTGGTGGAGGTTGGAGGGTGAGTGTTAGTGCTGGTGGAGGTTGGAGGGTGAGTGTTAGTGCTGGTGGAGGTTGGAGGGTGAGTGTTAGTGCTGGTGGAGGTTGGAGGGTGAGTGTTAGTGCTGGTGGAGATTGGAGGGTGAGTGTTAGTGCTGGTGGAGGTTGGAGGGTGAGTGTTAGTGCTGGTGGAGGTTGGAGGGTGAGTGTTAGAGCAGGTGGAGGTTGGAGGGTGAGTGTTAGTGCTGGTGGAGATTGGAGGGTGAGTGTTAGTGCTGGTGGAGATTGGAGGGTGAGTGTTAGTGCTGGTGGAGGTTGGAGGGTGAGTGTTAGTGCTGGTGGAGGTTGGAGGGTGAGTGTTAGTGCTGGTGGAGGTTGGAGGGTGAGTGTTAGTGCTGGTGGAGGTTGGAGGGTGAGTGTTAGTGCTGGTGGAGGTTGGAGGGTGAGTGTTAGTGCTGGTGGAGGTTGGAGGGTGAATGTTAGTGCTGGTGGAGGTTGGAGGGTGAGTGTTAGTGCTGGTGGAGGTTGGAGGGTGAGTGTTAGTGCTGGTGGAGGTTGGAGGTGAGTGTTAGTGCTGGTGGAGTTGGAGGTGATGTTAGTGCTGGTGGAGGTTGGAGGGTGAGTGTTAGTGCTGGTGGAGTTGGAGGGTGAGTGTTAGTGCTGGTGGAGGTTGGAGGGTGAGTTAGTGCTGGTGGAGTGAGGTGATGAGTGCTGGTGGAGGTTGAGGGTGAGTGTTAGTGCTGGTGGAGGTTGGAGGGTGAGTGTTAGTGCTGGTGGAGGTTGGAGGGTGAGTGTTAGTGCTGGTGGAGGTTGGAGGGTGAGTGTTAGTGCTGGTGGAGGTTGGAGGGTGAGTGTTAGTGCTGGTGGAGGTTGGAGGGTGAGTGTTAGTGCTGGTGGAGGTTGGAGGGTGAGTGTTAGTGCTGGTGGAGGTTGGAGGGTGAGTGTTAGTGCTGGTGGAGGCTGGAGGGTGAGTGTTAGTGCTGGTGGAGGTTGGAGGGTGAGTGTTAGAGCAGGTGGTGGTAGGAGGGTGAGTGTTAGTGCTGGTGGAGGTTGGAGGGTGAGTGTTAGAGCAGGTGGTGGTAGGAGGGTGAGTGTTAGAGCAGGTGGTGGTAGGAGGGTGAGTGTTAGTGCTGGTGGAGGTTGGAGGGTGAGTGTTAGTGCTGGTGGAGGTTGGAGGGTGAGTGTTAGTGCTGGTGGAGGTTGGAGGGTGAGTGTTAGTGCTGGTGGAGGTTGGAGGGTGAGTGTTAGTGCTAGTGGAGGTTGGAGGGTGAGTGTTAGTGCTGGTGGAGGTTGGAGGGTGAGTGTTAGTGATGTATCGGATAGCCACATCCGCGGAACATCCGCACAATTTCTTACATCCACATCCGCATCCGTATTTTACTGTAAACAGATATCCGCATATGCATCCGCATCCGAAATTCGCGGAACATCCACATCAACATCCGCGAAATATTCGCACAATTTCTTACATCCGCATCTGCATCCGCATCCGCAAAATAAGCAAGTAAGACATCCTCATACACATCCGCATCCGCGGATATTTATATTTCACATCCGATACATCTCTAGTGAGTATTAGAGCAGATGTAGGTACCATTTATTAAGTCTTGAGGTACTGATCACTTCTTCTACTTTAACCTCGCTAGTTCCATGATTCACACCTTCACTAAGTTCATCAACTTTAATTACAATTACTGTCATCGCTATTGTTAATTTTATAATAAAAAACCTTAACCCATTTTTAAAATTTAATAGATCATTTTTTTTTAACTAAAGGTCTTCCTTCCCTTATATCAATTACTGACAGGTTTTACGCCATGTTTCTTCTGGACTCATATTAACATCGCAGAATTCATTTGATTATATTTTACTCACTTTGGTTAATTCACTCGGCACTGTATTATAGGCATTTTTTTAACTGCTATTTAACTTTTTCATGTATTAACTAATCACTAGCTTATGTAGAAAGTGAGGCTTATGAGGAGACTTCTCAGTGCTTAAACATCTCTCATGTGGTAATGGTTGTTATGTCTTCTTGTTAGATGCTCTAATTTAAAAGTTTACCCACATGACTACTTTCCTAAGTGCCCTTCTGGAGCAGCGTTAGTTGGGTCACTGGTAACTAAATTTTTTACTGTAATTGCTAATTTTAATGTCTTGAAAAAGACGTTTGATTTCTTTCCACATTTAAATATAGTTTACGTGGCCTTACACTTGCCTGATTTCTGTTTTATTATTTTTCTATATATATTCTAGATGTAAATCTTAATATTAATACGTGCAAAAACTGACCTCTGAAAATATCGTTTAACTAACACAAAAATTTAGAAAATTCTCTCCAGAAAAGCAGAAGCATGGAGTCAGAGACTGTGTGTGTATGTATGTGTATGTGTGTGTGTGTGTGTGTATGTGTATGTGTGTGTGTGTGTGTGGGTATGTGTGTGTGTGTGTGTGTGTGTGTGTTTACCCCTTTTATATATTTATAGTTAAAGGCGTACATCTGTTCTCTTGGTGTCCTGTCATCATTGTTAATTTGTTTTTTATTTAATTCGTAATATTCAAATGGCTGTGGCATACACCAGTTGGTATTGACTCCCATGCCAGCAGTCTGCCACTCTATTTGTGAAAACAAATAATGTCAAGTACCTTTTTGGAAACGCTCTTTATTCACTTTATAATTGTGGCCTCTTATTCTCCCTGTTTATGATGCAAAAAATATTTTCAATGTGTATTTTTTTGTATTCTTTTATGATGTTGTCTGTGGTTATCAAATATGCATGTATGTACGTGTGATTTTGCTGATCGCTCCTGGCGAGGTTGAGGTTAAGCTTCGAGCTCTCTCTTTTAACTTCCTAACCTCCAATTAACGCGCTTAAATATGATAGAGCATCTTTGGCTCTTTCGTATCTATTGTTTAATCCATTAATATGATTTGTTTCCACCATCTTTTCACTTAGTTCTTTCGTGTTTCGTCTGGCCTTCGGACGCGGACCCTTCTGCTTGATCGAGGCCTTCAAGTGCCTGCTGTCAGATTTCTTTCTCTGCTACTTTCTCTCTCAACCAAATTCTCCAATGGTACCTCATAATAGTGTTGTTTTCCAATTTGGTTTTAGTTAAACACCCAATGTTAGATTAATTCTCAGCTATGATTTCCGTTAGTTGCAATCTTTTTAAAAAAAAATATTCCATCTACGTAATTTGATGAATGAGTTTGATACTAACTTCCCTTCATCTTTTCCTTAAGTTGATCTGTGTTCATTTTCATAAATATTATTGAACAGGTGAATATGATAATGTTACTCTATAGATAAATGTCCTTTTTCTGATTTTCTTCTTTCGTTTAGCTTTATGTCAGTTTTTAAAATATTCTCTTATTTTTATTAATTTCTTCTTTAAGAAGTCTTGCAGTAATCTTGTTGACTATTCGCTTCCATCTCAGCAGGAGTTTTCTTAGGAACGAGCTGTTGGAAAGTTAGTCAAATCGGCCTGTCTTGTTAAATTCTATAATTTTAGCTAATTTAATAGTATTATTATACACCCCCATACCCATTATGTGCGCGGTAGGCAGATGATTAGAGCTCCAAAATGGGTACAGGGACTGAGCCCAAATGTTTTGATAGCAAAGCAGTTTACAGTGGTAGTGTACTATTTACAGATTTATGAACTGGTAACAAATATAATGAGTTATTTATTACCCAGATAATGTGTCCAGGGACTAGTCCCCAATTTTTTGATAGCTAAGTTACAGTGGTAATGAACTATTTGCAAGTTTATCATCTGGTAACTGTCGTAATGAGTTGTTTATACAGACATAATTTCATCCACAAAAACATTCCAGCGCAGCTTCTATGTGGTTATTATATTAAGCATGGTTATTAGATTTAAGTAATTAAGATTTATTCTCATTTGGCAAAGTTATGGTATTGTTTTCCAGAATGGCTGCTAATATACCACCGTGGATCAAATACTTGAACATTTCTTGGAGACTTTAGTCACTTCTGTATTGACACTTGTTTTTTTCACTTTCCACTTTATAATAACGAATCTTCCTCACATGAAGTGTGTCCTTATGTGATTGTTTATGTTACTAATATATAAATTACTAGCAGAAATTATTATGTTTTTGTTATTTGAATCTGGACTTTTAATTTCTGCTTATGACAATTGAGAACATCTCTCTTTTCTTTGTCCGTTTTTTTATATAATTCTTCGCATTATTTGACCAAATTTGTGTAAATCTCCTCTGTCTTGGATTTTGATAGTCTTTGCTGAATTAATATTATCTAGTTAATTTAGTTCCATCTTCAGTCATTCTTGCTCAGTGGGTTAATTCAGATAACTATATAGCTCATTTATTTTTTCCCTGTCCAGCATGAATTTTCTTAACTTCTAGCCTCACTGATTGTATGTTTTCCTGTTCATTTTTTTTGTTATGGTTCATTTATTTTTCCTGCATATTTTGACAAGGCCACTTTGTTAGCGGTGTCTACCTGGAGGATACCTGAAGGGTGTTCGGGGTGTCAACACCCCCAAGGCCTGGTCCATGACCAGGCCTCGCAGTGGATCAGGGTCTAATCAACTATGAAGTTACTGATGACCGCACGCAAACCGACGTACGAACCACAGCCCGGCTGGTCAGGTACTGATTTTAGGTGCCTATCCAGCTCCCTCTTGAAGACAGACAAGAGGCTATTGGTAATTCTCCTTATGTATAGTGGGGGGCAGTTCAACATTCTTGGGACCCTTAGCGTATTCATGGCGCCCCTACTTTTCTTTGAGGGGATTTGCACCGCCAGCCCAGTCTTTTGCTTTCGTAGGGAGTGATTTCCTAGTCCCTCTAGGATTTTCCAAGTGTATATTATCATGTATCTTTCTCGCCTACGTTCCAAGGAGTACAGGTAAAGGGACTTCAATCGTTCCCAGTAATTTAAATGCTATACTGTACGTACACGTGCAGTGAAAACTCTTTATATTCTCCAGGTCTGCAACTTCGCCTGTACAGCAATACTCCAGCCCAGAGAGAACAAGCGATTTAAAGAGTCAGCACTGGCTTGGCATCCCTTGTTTTGAAGGGTCTCATTATCCATCCTATCATTTTCCAAGTAGATATGGTAGAGACATTTTTGTGATCTTTGTAAGTGAGATTCTCTGACTTGATCACTCTCAGATCCTTCACATGAGTTTTTCGTTCTATTGTGTGTTTGGAAGTTGTTTTATACTCCAATCTAGTATTTATTTTTTCGAGTTTTCCATACTTGTTAATGTCCACTTGGAGATTTGCAGTGTCCTCAGTGGATGACACTGTCATGTAAATTCTGGTAACATCAGCAAAGGAAGACACGGTGCTATGGCTTATATCTGTCAATGTCAGATATGAGAATAAAGAGCAGAATGGGGGCGAGTACTGTACCTTGTGGAACAGAGCTTTTCACTGTAGCCCCCTCTGACTTCACTAATTTTACTATTACTCTTGGTGTTCTATTTCTTAGAAAGTTAAAAATCCATCCACACACTTATTCCTGTTATTCCTTTATCACGCATTTTGTGTGCTATTACACCACGATCGAACTTGTCGAAGGCTTTCGTAAAGTCTGTGTTTACTACATCTGCATTTTGTCTGTCCCCCAATGCATCCAAGACCATGTCCTAGTGGCCCAGTAGTTGGGAGAGGCAGGAACGTCCTGCTCTAAACCCATGCTGCACTGGGTTGTGCAATTACTGCTTCTTAGAACCCTTTCAAAGTTTTTTACGATGTGGGACGTTAGTGCTATCGGTTTGAAATTCTTTGCAATTGCTTTACTACCATCTTTGGAGTGGGGCTATATCCGTTGTTTTTAGTGACCCTTGTGTCTATGCTCACTCTCTCTAGAATATTTAAGGCCAGTGAAAGGAATTTCTTGCAGTTCTTGACGAGCACGAAGTTCCACGAGTCTAGGCCTTGGGCAGAGTGCATGGGCAAGTCATTTATTGCTTTTTCAAAGCCCTGTGGTGTTAGGATTACATCAAAAATTCTTGAATTAACCATATTTTGAGTCTCGGTCATAAATAAATTCATTTAGATTGTTGTCCCTTAGTCTGATTAACGGCTCACTAAATACTGAGTCAGATTGGGACTTCAGTATCTCACTCATTTCTTTACTGTCATCTGTGTGTAAGTCTCATCTCATTTAAGCAAGGGCCCAATGCTGGATGTGTTTATTGGCCTAGATTTGACATAAATATTTTGGGATTTTTTTTCATTTTCATTGATTTCTTAAAGTACTTCCAGTGTTTCTTGGCTCCTGTATGATTCCTTAAGCTTAAATTCGACATTTTCTATTTCTCTGGCCAGTGACACCTGTATTTCAGATAGAATTTTTCCTTTGAGCAGTTCTGTGATTCTTCATCTTCGCCTGTAGAGGGAGCTTCTCTCTCTAGTTTACATTTTCTCTTCTTTCTTACGGGAATGTGACTTGACATACTTTAAGTGCCACAGAGATAATTCTTTCTAGGCAAAGGTACGGATCCATGTTGTTTAGAATATTTTTTCATTTTTTTTTTCATTTAGGACATGGTTAATTTGATCCCACTGTATGTTTCTTTTACTGAAGTTGAATTTGGTGAAGGCACCTTCATAAATGTTCTCATTTTGCTGGTCAGGAGCCCTGCACATTCATGTCTGTACTTCGATTATATTGTGATCCAAGTGTATTGTTTTTGATTCTGTTATATTTCGTACCAGATTGTCGTTTTCCAGTCTTGTTGGCTCCACTATTTGCTGGCTTAAGGTGAATTTGTTCCAGATATTTAATAGCTCACATGTGTGTGAAGTTTCATCTGAGCTTCTTCCTGGGATTATCTCTGCTAAGACATTATTTGCCACATTCCTCCATTTTAGATGTCTTAAGTTGAAATTACCAAGCAACAAGATGTATGGGGCAGGGGTTTGAAGATTTTCCAGACAGTAGTCAATTTTCAAAAGCTGTTCATTGTATTGTTAGGAAGTTGCATCTGGCGACTTGTATGAAACCACAATGATAATGTTTTGGTTTTCAGTGTTTACTGCCAAAACAACTACATCATTTGTAGTGTTTAGTACTTCTGAGCAAATGAACGACTCTATGACACACAGGACAACCCACCCTTGTTGCCTGTTTTTTCTGTCTCATCTTAATAAGTTGTACCCTGGAATTCATATTTCGTTGTCAAAGTGATCCCTTGTGTGGGTCTCTCTGAAAGTTGCAACCCTTGTGTTTAGTGCTTAGTTTTTATAATAATAATAATAATCATAATAATAATAATAATAATAATAATAATAATAATAATAATAATAATAATAATAATAATAATAATAATAATAATAATAATAATAATAATAATAATAATAATAATGTGAAAGCCGCAAACATTGCTTTTGACTCTGTGGACAGTCCACTGATAAAAGGTAATTTGTTGTTTGTTGTTGGCTTTAGATCCTGTATATTTGCAAATACAAATGTTGTCATGTTGATGGTATGTAGGGGGACTTTATTTGCTGGCATTAATATCTATTGTTCTGAAGTGGAGGCCACTGACTGTTCCTCCACTCGAGTAGT
Source organism: Cherax destructor (assembly GCA_009830355.1). Taxonomy (NCBI): domain Eukaryota; kingdom Metazoa; phylum Arthropoda; class Malacostraca; order Decapoda; family Parastacidae; genus Cherax; species Cherax destructor. The sequence goes on from WNWK01003298.1 coordinate 116,375, forward strand.
GATCCGAGGTAGTGTAGTATTTTTGTCATTTCCTGCCAGTTTTTTTCTTCTTTTTCTCTGGAGTGGTTTGTTTCCCAAGGTCTTTGTGATCTGTACCTTCTGGTCCTCTTTAAATGGTGTGCTTGACAGTATGTGTTGTAACATTGTTTTCATGAAGGTCTGTTGAATAACATATTTCATGGTGAAAAAATTTACAAGAATTGCAAGCCACTTTGGTAATTTTTCTAGATGGTCAAAATTACACATCCCACTTGTTTTTCTAGATATTCCATGCTTACAGATACCAAAGATGTAGAATCTGCACATATTAGATTCCTGTTTGCTAAGATTTTTTTGTGGCTAGGTTCCCTCCTAGTGCAGTTTTTCTGGCCCTCACTATCTTCAGCACCTGTACCAGCATCAGTATCACCACCACTTGTTATTGGTGATGTATCAACATCACCCGAAGCATCATTTCCCTTTTTTTCCATCTCCAGCAGTAGTGCTATTTTGAATTTCTGGATATTGTACGCCTAGATTTTTACCCATCTGATGCAGTGTCTTGCATTTCTATATCTTTACAGGTACTGTCTTCCAAGGCAAGACAGCTCCAGCTGACCCTCTCTGTTTACTTTCCCAACTGTCATAAAAGACTCTCAAATTGTCCTAAGAGGATATTTTTTGTTGGTGATCCTGTCTTTTAATATATATGAAATTTGCTACCACTGTTTTCTCTCGGGCAGACCCAAAAACATTTCCCAGTTTAATATCAGTGGTCGTAAATCGGTTGACATTTGCACATGGACTATGACACCATTTCTTGCAGAAATAACATTCTACCATATCGATACCTTGCTTGGAACTATTGTTACAGTATACAGATTTTTTTAGGTTGGTAATTTTCTTTTTTCTCAGTGTTGGATATGTATAATGATTTATAGTTTATTGACAGTTTCAATGTCACAACATCAACTTTACTTCTGGTACATTTGACAGATCTAGGTAGGTTAGCTGGTGTAAAAGTTTACCAAAAAATAATGTATTTTGATGGAAAAAGTTTACTAGAAAAAGTATTTGACCTGCTTGTTGAGTGAACTCGTGACCCCTGGCAGCTTTTACAACCCTGGGTGATTTGAGTCTAGTTACTCTAGTATATATCACTTCAATTGTTCGTATATTTTTTCCTGTGTTCGTTATATCATGATTTATAGAATATTTATAGTTTCAGTTTCACGATTATCAACTTTACTTTTCACTGCACACTCTTCTTCTAAACCACAACTTTAAATAACAACTTTAAACTACAACTTTACTTCTGGTACACTTGACAGATCTCCAAGACTAGATGGTGAAAAAGGCTTTTGTAAAAAAAATATTTTATGTAAAAGTATTTGACTTGCGTGTTGAGTGAACTGGTGATTGCTGGCAGCTCTTTCACAACCTGGGTGGTTAACTTAGTATATATCACTTTACTTCACTTTTTCGTAGTTTATATCTCCACCACACAGAACACTATGGTATCGCTGCTATTTACTATGGTAGGCCAACTAGTTCAGTAATTACTTCACATATCTTTATATATTTCCAAAGGTTATAGCACCTTCTACCTTCTCTTCGAGTTCGTTCAATTGTTTCATCATTCAATTTGCGTAGAAAATTATTCGGCTCCATCACTTTCGTAATTTGAAACGTGGCCACTGATTTTCCATGTTCTAAATACTGACATATCTTTTTAATTCTTAAATATTTTTATGACGTTATATGTGGTTATGTCTCCTATTTTCAACACTTATTCCCTACTATCCCACCAAGCATGGTAGATCATGCTGTATACATCATGGTAGATCATGCTGTATACAGCATGGTAGATCATGCTGTATACAGCATGACCCAGAAACATAATCGTCAATGATTGAACTCTCATCCTGAGTTCATCCATCATTCTCTGGCAAATAATTAAATTATACCTTGATGAAGAGTGTGTGTGTACTCATCTATTTGTACTCGCCTATTTGTAGGTGCACGGGTCGTGTCGTAGCTCCTGGCCCCGCCTCTTCGCTAGTCGTTACTAAGTGCATTCTCTCCCTGCTCCAAGAGCTTTATCGTACCTCTTCTTTAAGTTATGTATGAATACTGCTTCCACTACATCACTCTCCAGATTGTTCCACTTTGTGACAACTCTATGACTGAAAAAATACTTTCTAACATTCCTGTGACTCATCCAGTTGTGACCCCTTGTTGCTGTGTCTCATCTCTGAAACATTCTGTCACTATCCACCTTGTCAGTTCCTCTCAGTATTTTATATGTTATCAAGTCGTCCCTAACCCTTCTGTCCTCAAGTGTCGTCAGGTTGATTTTCCTTAACCTCTCCTCGTAGGACATACCTTATCTCCGGGAATAGTCTTGTTGAAAACCTTTGCACTTTCTCTTATTTTTTAACGTTCTTGACCTGGTGTGGGGTTCCATACTAGTGCTGCATATTCCAATATATGCCTGACATACACAGCGTACAGTGTCATGAATGACTCTACGCAGGTGTCGAAATGCTATTTTTAGGTTTGCCAAGCGCCCATATGCTGCAGCAGTTATTCGGTTGATGTGCGCATCAGGAGATGTGCTCGGCATGATGCTCACCCCAAGATCATTTTCCTTGAGTGAGGTTTGGTGTGTATATACACAAGTACGTACGCGTGCATGATCATGTGTATGCTCGTACTTGTGAGTGAGCGTGCAGGTGTGTGGTACAAAGGAAGGTCTCAGTTTGGGAGTATCATTGAGCCAGAGCTCTGTGGTTTGACAGTATTCTGGCGGCAGTGGATGTCATAGTAAGATATTTGGTGTGAGATTAGATGTGTTAGTGTGAGTCTAGGGATGTTACTGAGAGACTAGGAGTGATGGTGTGAGGCAAATGGTATTGGTGTGAGGCAAATGGTATTGGTGTGAGGCAAATGGTATTGGTGTGAGGCAAATGGTATTGGTGTGAGGCTCGTTGCATAAATGTGGTCTTAGGGGTATTGGTTCTGGAAGGGATGGGGTAAGTAGTTTTTTTAATTACCAATTTGTAGCTACAGGAGCAGAGCGAAGCTTGTTGCTTCCCGGCTTCTCTACTTAGTCTAATGTAAAGTTTATAAAAAAAACACTGCAACAGTAGAACTAACTTATTTAACTTCTGTTATTTACGTCACTTTAAAGTTGGTCGTAGGCAACATTTTTGTGTTTTTTCTCTAAATGGAAAATATGTTAACCCACCAGCCTTACTCTTCTCACATTAAAGAACTAGAGGTTCACTTGTGGCATCTCTGCCTAGGGTTGCCAGTAAGTTGACGTAAGACACACTATCCTTCATGAACCTCTATTAATTAGCGATGTTTAAAGTTACATAGAAGCTTCTGCGTAGGTGAAACGTCATCATTTATTAAAGGTTCCATACTGCTTCTGTATGTGTCATATTCATTGTGTAGGTACTGTATACCTTCACTGTACACAACGTTACGACGACGTTTCGGTCCGACTTTTATGTGAGGGTTTTTTGTGTATTGTTCCAGTCACGGTACTGTGCCTTTTATTGTTACCTTCACTGTCACAGGCGGTTAGTATTGTCACCAGTCCACTGGAAATCCTATACTGTGATAAGCTGTTTAGAGAAACGTTAGGTTGAAGAGCGAGACACTTGTTCAACTTTTGGGAATTTTTACTGAGGAAACGTTTCGCCAACCAGTGGCTTCTTCTGTCCAATACAAAGAAAAACGATGGAAAAAGAGGAGGATCTTGAGGTAATCAGTCCCTCATGCTGGAGTCGATGTGTTCAGTCTAGAGTTCAGTCTTTCAATCTTCAAAATTGATGGACTGAACACATCGACTGATTACCACAAACTCGTCCTCTTCTTCCATCGTTCTTCTCTGTATTGAACTGAAGAAGCCACTGACTGGCGAAACGTTTCCTCAATAAAGATTCCCAACTGTTGTGCGAGTGTCTCATTCTTCAAATCCTATACTTATACGACAGTAAACATGAAATAAAAGAGTAAACAGTAATAAGAGCGAAACGTTGCCACAGTGTAATGTCACATTAGCTGCACTTGTGTCCTTTTACTTAACCTAATAACTTTGATCTCCTTTCGACTTCTGACGATCACACACAACTAAGGTTGGACGCACTTTGTATGCACGGCGTTAACTGTTCTGTTTGGAAGAGAAGCGCTCGAAGCTTGACGGTGTCCGTTAAAAGCTGTAAACAAATCGTAGCATTACGAGTTTTTTATTTGACATTTTACTGCTTTACTTTCTGTCCTGTTTTGTTCTTTCATTTGGATTTTTATAATCGATAGTTGTATTATTTGGTTTCCTTTTCACAAATTTACATGAATAGTCTCGTTATTCCCATGGAAATTAAAAAAAAATTGGCGTCCGGACACCCAAGACTAGAGGGTGGTAGGGTGAGGCTAAGGTTTTTTTGTGTGGCTAGGGGTGGTAGGGTGAGGCTAGGGGGTGTTTGTGTGGCTAGGGGTGGTAGGGTGAGGCTAGGGGGTGTTTGTGTGGCTAGGGGTGGTAGGGTGAGGCTAGGGGTTTTTTTGTGTGGCTAGGGGTGGTAGGGTGAGGCTAGGGGGTGTTTGTGGGGCTAGGGGTGTTGATGTGAGGCTAAGGATATTTGTGTAAGACTGGAAGTAATGATGTGAACTTCAGGGTGTTGATGTAACACTAGCAGTAATGATGTGAAGCTCAGGGTGAGGGATGAAGTATCCTGAGGAAGGGAGAAGCTGCCTCGAGGTCTTCCGGCAACTGCCTTCATAACTTCTCACATTTTTGATGCTACATTTTTGGATACCACTTTTTTTTTATTATATTAGTCTCCGTTAATTTTTTTTTCGAGACAATATCTCTTGATTATTACTGCTATTTTTATCATCGGGGTTTAACCTGTACCTTCTTTGCCTGTTTCACCTGTATCTTCTTTACTTATTTGACCTGTAGCTTCTTTGCCTGTTTCACCTGTATCTTCTTTACTTATTTGACCTGTAGCTTCTTTGCCTGTTTGACCTGTACCTTCTTTGTCTGTTGGAACCTTCTTCTTCTCTCCACGTTTACAGCCAACCAAGGTAGATTATCGTCGAATGTGTGTAAACATAAATCACAGTTTATACTGTAAGAGTCATTACATTCAGTTATTTACACACAAATAACCCGCACATAGGAGAGGAGATTACGACGACGTTTCGGTCCGACTTGAATCATTTAGAAAGTCAAAGTCACAGTGTGACTTTGTAAATGGTCCAAGTCTGACCGAAATGTCGTCGTAAGCTCCTCTCTTCTATGTGCGGGTTATTTGTGTATTGTTCAAGTCACGGTATTGTGCCTTTTTCTCTTTATTCAGTTATTTATATTTTTGTAATTATTTTACTCTTATTAATACTCGTATCAACCTTGTACACTGTATGTCCTTCCTCCTGGTTCGTTACGTTATTTACCTCTGACTGATCCCAGTGTAACTTCAGTAAATGTACACTCGAGTCGTCTCATAATGTGTGTTCTGCTGACTCATGAAGTGTATGTATGTGTTAGTTACTGGTTCTCAAGAACACTTGTTTAAAAACACTTGGCCTGTTTTGTATGTCAACTTCCAGCTGTCAGAGTGTGTATTCACCTATTTGTGGTTGCAGGGGTCGAGACTCAACTCCTGGCCCCGCCTCTTCACTGATCGCAACTGGGTCCTCTCTCTCCCTGCTCCATGAGCTTTATCATACCTCGTCTTAAAGCTATGTATGGTTCCTGCCTCCACTACCTCACTTTCCAAACTATTACACTTCCTGACAACTCTGTGACTGAAGAAATACTTCCTAACATCCCTTTGACTCGTCTGATTCTTCAACTTCTAATTGTGACCCCTTGTTTCTGTGTCCCATCTCTGGAACATCCTGTCTCTGTCTACCTTATATATTCCTCGTAGTATTTTGTATGTCGCTATCATGTCTTTCCTAACCCTCCTGTCCTCCAGTGTCGTGAGGCCTATTTCCCTTAACCTTTCTTCGTATGACATTCCCTTTAGCTCTGGAACTAGCCTTGTTGCAAACCTTTGCACTTTCTCTAATTTCTTGACGTGCTTGACCTGGTGTGGGTTCCAAACTGGTGCTGCATACTCCAGGCTAGGTGTGGTAGGGTGAGACTAGGTGTGGTAGGGTGAGGCTAGGGGTGGTAGGGTGAGGCTAGGGGTGGTAGGGTGAGGCTAGGTGTGGTAGGGTGAGGCTAGGGGTGGTAGGGTGAGGCTAGGGGTGGTAGGGTGAGGCTAGGTGTGGTAGGGTGAGGCTAGGGGTGGTAGGGTGAGGCTAGGAGTGGTAGGGTGAGGCTAGGTGTGGTAGGGTGAAGCTAGGTGTGGTAGGGTGAGGCTAGGGGTGGTAGGGTGAGGCTAGGGGTGGTAGGGTGAGGCTAGGGGTGGTAGGGTGAGGCTAGGTGTGGTAGGGTGAAGCTAGGGGTGGTTGGGTGAGGGTGATGCTAAGGGTGGTTTTGTGAGGGTGATGCTAGGGGTGGTAGGGTGAGGGTGATGCTAGGGTTGGTAGGGTGAGGGTGATGCTAGGGGTGGTAGGGTGAGGGTGATGCTAGGGGTGGTAGGGTGAGGGTGATGCTAGGGGTGGTAGGGTGAGGGTGAGGTTAGGGTTGGTAGGGTGAGGCAAGGGGGTGTTTGTGTGGCTAGGGTGGTAGGGTGAGGCTAGGGTTGGTAGGGTGAGGCAAGGGGGTGTTTGTGTGGCTAGGGGTGTTGATGTGAGACTAAGGATATTTGTGTAAGACTGGAAGTAATAATGTGGAACTTCAGGGTGTTGATGTAACACTAGCAGTAATGATGTGAAGCTCAGGGTGTGGGATGAAGTATCCTGTGGAAGGGAGAAGCTGCCTCGAGGTCTTCCGGCAACTGCCTTCATAACTTCTCACATTTTCTGATGCTACATCTTTGGATACCACTTTTTTTTATTATATTAGTCTCCGTTAATTTTTTTTTCGAGACAATATCTCTTGATTATTACTGCTATTTTTATCATCGGGGTTTAACCTGTACCTTCTTTGCCTGTTTCACCTGTAGCTTCTTTACCTATTTGACCTGTAGCTTCTTTGCCTGTTTGACCTGTACCTTCTTTGTCTGTTTGAACCTTCTTCTTCTTCTCTCCACGTTTACAGCCAACCAAGGTAGATTATCGTCGAATGTGTGTAAACATAAATCACAGTTTATACTGTAAGAGTCATTATATTCAGTTATTTACACACAAATAACCCGCACATAGGAGAGAGGAGATTACGACGACGTTTCGGTCCGACTTGCATCATTTACAAAGTCAAAGTCACAGTGTGACTTTGTAAATGGTCCAAGTCTGACCGAAATGTCGTCGTAAGCTCCTCTCTTCTATGTGGGGGTTATTTGTGTATTGTTCAAGTCACGGTATTGTGCCTTTTTCTCTTTTTCAGTTATTTATATTTTTGTAATTATTTTACTCTAATTAATACTCGTATCAACCTTGTACACTGTATGTCCTTCCTTCTGGTTCGTTACGTTATTTACCTCTGACTGATCCCAGTGTAACTTCAGTAAATGTACACTCGAGTCGTCTCATAATGTGTGTTCTCCTGACTCATGAAGTGTATGTATGTGTTAGTTACTGGTTCTCAAGAACACTTGTTTAAAAACACTTGGCCTGTTTTAAATGTCAACTTCCACCTGTCAGTGTGTGTATTCACCTATTTGTGGTTGCAGGGGTCGATACTCAACTCCTGGCCCCGCCTCTTCACTGATCGCTACTGGGTCCTCTCCCTGCTCCATGAGCTTTATCATACCTCGTCTTAAAGCTATGTATGGTTCCTGCCTCCACTACCTCACTTTCCAAACTATTACACTTCCTGACAACTCTGTGGCTGAAGAAATACTTCCTAACATCCCTTTGACTCGTCTGATTCTTCAACTTCCAATTGTGACCCCTTGTTTCTGTGTCCCATCTCTGGAACATCCTGTCTCTGTCTACCTTATCTATTCCTCGAAGTATTTTGTATGCCGTTATCATGTCTTCCCTAACCCTCCTGTCCTCCAGTGTCGTCAGGCCTATTTCCCTAAACCTTTCATCGTAGGACATTCCCCTTAGCTCTGGAACTAGTCTTGTTGCAAACCTTTGCACTTTCTCTAATTTCTTGACGTGCTTGACTTGGTGTGGGTTCCAAACTGGTGCTGCATACTCCAGTATGGGTTTGACATACACGGTGTACAGTGTCTTGAACGATTCCTTACTGAGGTATCGGATCGCTATTCTCAGGTTTGCCAGGCGCCCATATGCGGCAGCAGTTATCTGGCTGATGTGTGCTTCCGGAGACGTGCCTATACTCTGGCTTCGGTCTTCTTTGCCCTTCCCCGATCTTCATGACTTTGCATTTGGCGGGGTTAAATTCGAGTAGCCAGTTGCTGAACCACGTGTCCAGCCTGTCCAGGTCTATTTGTAATCCTGCCTGGTCCTTATCTGATTTAAGTCTTCTCATTAACTTCATATCATCTGCAAACAGGGACACTTCTGAGTCTATCCCTTCCGTCATTTCATTCACATATACCAAAAACAGCACTGGTCCTAGGACTGACCCCTGTGGAACCCCGCTCGTCACAGGCGCCCATTGTGATACCTCATCTCGTACCATGACTCGTTGTTGCCTCCCTGTCAGGTATTCTCTGATCCATTGCAGTGCCCTTCCTGTTATACGTGCCTGATGTTCTAGCTTCTGCACTAATCTCTTGTGAGGAACTGTGTCGAAGGTCTTCTTGCAGTCTAAGAAAATGCAGTCAACCCACCCCTCTCTTTCGTGTCTTATTTCTGCTGCCGTGTCATAAATCTCCAGAAAGTTTGAGACACAGGATTTGCCTTCCATGAATCTGTGCTGGTTGTCATTTATAATCTTGCTCCGTTCCAGGTGCCTTACCACTCTCCTCCTGATAATCTTCTCCATGACTTTGCAAACTATACACGTCAGTGACACTGGTCTATAATTTAGTGCCTAGTTTCTGTGTGTTTGTGTGTGTCAGTAGTGTTACTGTGTACTATGTAGTATACTTAGATAATCCCAGCTACTTTATAGGTATACTCCCTTGCTAGCCGTGACGTCACGAGACCCCTAGACATAGACTGGACAAGGCAAGGCTTGTTGTGGGTCCACTCCTCTGGACTCTTAATTATATGCCTCCAAGACATCCAATCCAGCGTGTGTATTTTTTACTCCAATATCTCCCCACGAACCCCTACGACATGCGTGCACTCACCTATTTGTGGTTCCATGGGTCGATTCATAGCTCCTGGCCCCGCCTCTTCACTGATTGCTACTAGGTCCTCTCTCTCCCTGCTCCATGAGCCTTATCATACCTCGTCTTAAAACTATGTATGGTTCCTGCCTCCACTACGTCACTTTCTAAGCTATTCCACTTCCTGACAACTCTATGACTGAAGAAATACTTCCTAACATCCCTTTGACTCATAGGAGTCTTCAACTTCCAATTGTGACCCCTTGTTTCTGTGTCCCATCTCTGGAACATCTTGTCTTTGTCCACCTTGTCAATTCCTCGCTCTATTTTATATGTCGTTATCATATCTCCCCTAACCCTCCTGTCCTCCAGTGTCGTCAGGCCGATTTCCCTTAACCTTACTTCGTAGGACAATCCCTTTGCTCTGGGACTAGTCTTGTTGCGAACCTTTGCACTTTCTCTAATTTCTTGACGTGCTTGACCAGGTGTGTGTGTGTGTGTGTGTTTAGTTTTTGGATCACAAAATAGTAAGCCAGTCTTTATGAAACTCAGGATAAAAAAATCCACAACGTTAGAAATACGCTGTTTAGTTTCAGCTTTAAAACGTTATATAATGGAAGTTCCACCAAACATACTTTTCTGAATGTCAAGGAATGACGGAGGAGTCGTAAAAAAATCGAGTAAGGAGAATATCTATATTACTTAAAGAAAATATACATGTAGTTACATATGTTGCCTGAAGGCAAATGTATTTTGAATTTAAATAAAATCTCTATGATTAGATTTGAAAAATTAACAATGAAGTAACTGTAATTGATGTAAGAGTTTTTAAAAAGTGTTAAAATTCATTTATAAACCTTCAATTATTTTGGCATAATGAAGCTTTTTTTAATATAAAAGTGTTTATCACGAGTTATTAATGGTACATAAAAAAAAATCAAATATGCTATTTATGCCCAATGGTTTTGAGTTGAAATTGTTCATAGCATGATGTGAAGTCACAAAAAAAATATAGTGAATTTAGTTTTTATAGGCAATTTATTAGTGTTCCAGAACATAAGATACTCTCTGAAACTGGTCCTTACATTACCCAAATGACAATTACAATATTCATTTTACTAAACCTTCTTCATTTATCCCATCCATTCTCCGTTTTCCTCGTACACCCATCCACGCCATTTATTCCAGAGACCATCTCCTTTCATCAGGAAGTTCTCCAAGCCGCAGTTCCCCTCCCCCTCTCTCATCCTACTTTCATCCTCTCTCTTGCTGCTTTCACCGTTAAATTATTTTGGTGTACAGGAGCCTGCTTCCACATCCCCTAGTGCTCCCACACAGCAACTAATGCAGCGATGGATGTGTTGAAAGACCAGTCAACAAGAAAGGCGACAGATTGTCTGGTCTGGGTAAATAGAAATTGGCTACTGTTCCCCTCGTGGAGGGAGAGAGAAGGTCCCTGACAGACCTGATGTTATATTATTTAAGTGTTTTATTTTGCTTTAGTAGAAGATGGAGATGGAAATGAAGACACTGGTAGCAGAGAACCATTTAATGCAACGTAACGCCCAAGGCTGGACTTTTCCTTTGACACGTCGGTCTTTTCCCATTGCCTAACTACCAGAAGATGAGAATGAATTGTATTATTTGTATAAAGTTGAATTTATAGGCTAAAAGCAATTATCTTACCACAGTTAAACTCAGAGCCCAGCCTCATCCAAGGTATAATGCCACCCTCTCTGTCCCCCAGGTGTGACATAAGTCACTTTATACCCATGGTGAAAGAGGGAGACAGCTGTCAGGAGACTAGTACATATAAATTTATTTTACTGTTGAAAATGTTACTGTGTTTTTTTTAACCGCCGTCGTCATACCTGTCTGCTGTGGCTCTTTCTTCGCTGGTAAACATTTGAAGAATTATTCGTCTTGCATGTCTGTCTGTCTGTCAGTTCGTCTCTAGTAAGAGGGAACAGCCACTTGCTTTACCTTGTTTAATTCGCATTAGAAAAACCGTAAGAGTTATGTGTACAAACGACCTACTGTCCCATGCGAAGCAGACTCCACCTCCACCAGGCTATATGCACTTCCTAATCTACCTTTAACGTATTCTAAAACAATTCTTTAAAGTCAGCGATTAAAAGACTATTTTATCTGAGTCTGGTTAAAGCCTCTTTTTATGGGATATATATTGAAATGATTTATTCAGCCATACATATCCCCTTAATTTGTATTATATTCAAGTTTACACTCTGGTCGTACCATCCTTTATTCTACATTGCTGAAGATAATGTTAGTCGAATATTGTGTTTTGACTACTTTATATGTATTGTTAATATATGTTAGTTACCATTTTGTCCTAGGCACATGTCGATTAGACACTAGGCCTGTTGTATGTATGTGTGTGTGTGTGTGTGTGTGTGTGTGTGTGTGTAACGAAACACTTCGAAATGTTTCAGCCCCGCCGGAAATTGAACCCGGGCCCTCCGTGCGTGAAGCAAGAGCGCTAGCCACCATGCCATCGGGTGTGTGTGTGTGTGTGTGTGTGTGTGTGTGTGTGTGTGTGTGTATGTGTGTGTATGTGTGTGTGTTGTGTGTGTGTTACATGATAATATACACTTGGAAAATCCTAGAGGGATTAGTACCAAACTTGCATACGGAAATCACTCCCTATGAAAGCAAAAGACTCAGCAGGAGAAGCAACATTCCCCCAATGAAAAGCAGGGGCGCCACGAGTACACTGAGAGACACAGTAAGTGTCAGGTGCCCAAGACTGTTCAACTGCCTCCCAGCATACATAAGGGGGATTACCAATAGACCCCTGGCTGTCTTCAAGAAGGCACTGAACAGGCACCTAAAGTCTGTACCTGACCAACCGAGCTGTGGTTCGTACGTCAGTTTGCGTGCAGCCAGCAGTAACAGCCAGGTTGATCAGACCCTGATCCACCACGAGGCTTGGTCTCAGACCAGGCCGCCGGGGCGTTGACCCCTAAAACCCTCTCCAGGTATACCAATTTTCAGTTGCAGAGGTTGAGTCCCAGTTCCTGTCCCTGCTTCTTGGTGGTTATGGGGTTAATTAAAACCATGCATAGAGCCTTTCCATATTAGCTCTTCACAAACATTTCCTTCCTTACAACACTGAGGCAGAAAAAATAACTCCTGAAATCGCTGTGACTTATTTGTATTCCTAACTTTATAACTGTGCCCTTGTGTAATAGTTTCTCTCCTCTTGAGCAGTCTATCCCTGCCTACCCTGTTAAGTCTTGTGAATATTTTATGAGCTGTCATTGTGTTTCCTCTAGTCTTTCTAGTCTTGAAAACAATCAGTTTCAGGTCCTTTAGTCTTTCTTCATAGTCTGTACCATAGCTAGGGTATATTCTTATTAATCTCATCATTAATCGTGCTTCTTGACGTGGTTTATTAACCGTGGGTTACAGGCAGGAGCTGCATACTCCAAGATGGGCCTGACATGTATATAGGGTTATAAATAACATTAGATGAAATTCGTGCAAGGTGATCTTTAATTCTTCAAATGTGCTTAGTGTAGTGGCTATACAGTTGGTATACACCTTTAGTGATATGCTTGGTATTATGATCTCCCTTAGATCTCTTTGTCTGAGGTTTTCAAGCTCTGGCCAATGAGCCAGTACTCGTGTTTCTTAATATTCATAACTTTGCATTTTGTTTAATTCATGTAGGCACTTCTCTAGACAGTCTTGTTTACTTCTATCCAGTTGAAGACTTTCTTTGTTCTCTTCGGCTTTAAGTCTTCTCATTAATTGTAAAATAATTGAAGGTCATGAATGCATGTCATTCTTATAAAAGGTATTGTTTCTATTGTGTTACATTTTCACGAACAATCACTTATTGTGTCGTACCTTTCAGAACTTTCTTAGTCCAATGAAGTACCTTCTGTTGTGTGGCAGGTTCAGATGACTTCCTTAATTTCAAGAATAAGTAATCCATTCAACTATCAGTCAGCTTTTCATAGAACTCCAGCAGTTTTGTGAGACAGGATTTAACTCTTACTGTTGTATCATTCTCAAGTTATCGTTCAGCCTTTCTTCTCACGATTGCATATTCGTTTCGGGCAGCTCATTCCTCTGTTTCTGCCTCTCTTAATTTCTATAGTTTCTATTGAATTTTTAGTCTTTTTGTCTCTGAGTCTTTTGATGAACTAGAGGCCCATTTCTCTTCTTAGCACAGCATCTTGATAAAAATGCCTCTTCTGCCTCAGGAGATTTCTAGCTAGGTATTCGATCTCATTTGCTGTTTGTTTTCGGTTTACATAGTTTATCCACAAGATCTGTCACTCTTGCAAAGTCTCTTCTGAAATCTGGTTTATTTCTTCCTCTTGCTATTCCTTTCTTCATGTTTACTTAAACAAGGTATTGGACTCTCAGTATTATATGGTCACTATCACCAATAAACCTTTCACAGACTTTTTCGCCTACATCAGATGCATTTAAGGTGATTACTAAATCCAGTTTTGAGGGTTCCATGAACCTCTCGTTTTACCTGACATGCTGATAGTTTTCTATCGTCATATCCATCACCTTAGACCAACATGTTTGAGGAAACCATGTGGATGCTAACTCTTAAAGTCTATTATTTCCTTGAAGCTTTGGTAGCTTGTGCTTTGAAAATTCACTGGTTTTGATTAGAAATGCCACATTTCCCTCGTCCCGGTTTCGTCTCTGGTACCTAAGCAATTGATACCTTGCTGCAAATGTTGCCAGTTATCATCTTAGTAAATTTCATATTTGTAAGTGTTATGATGTCGGGAATTTTGTCTCCTAGTCGTTCATTTGATTTATCAATCTAGTTTATATTCTGTTTGTGTTTATGCTCACCTCTGTGATCTTTTTTCCTTACGTATTTCATTTAAAATGTCCTGGCGTCCTCTTTTTCCTCTGTATCGGGGAAGGAGGGATGGAGTTTGTGGAATGATGTAGGATACGGTGGATCGAGTTATGAAGAGATTTTTGGACTGGATTGTGTATGCATAGTTAAAGGGGGAGAAGATGGAGTTATGAAAGTAGATAGGTAGAGATCAAATTTGGTGTTGCTGGAATTTATAGTGCATAAATAATAGGAGTCCTCAGGTTGTTCTTCAACTCTATATATCCTTGGTTAGGCCTCATCTAGATTATGCTGCACAGTTTTGGTCACCGTATTACAGAATGGATATAAATGCTCTGGAAAACGTACAAAGGAGGATGACTAAGTTGATTCCATGTATCAGAAATCTTCCCTATGAGGATAGACTGAGGGCCCTGAATCTGCACTCTCTAGAAAGGCGTAGAATTAGGGGGGATATGATTGAGGTATATAAATGGAAAACAGGAATAAATAAAGGGGATGTAAATAACGTGCTAAAAATATCTTGTATTGACAGGACTCGAAGCAATGGCTTTAAGTTGGATAAATTCAGATTCAGAAGGGATATAGGAAAGCATTGGTTTGGTAATAGAGTTGTCGATGAGTGGAACAAACTCCCGATTACAGTTATAGAGGCTAAAACGTTGTGTAGTTTTAAAAATAGGCTAGATAAATATATGAGTGGGTGCGGGTGGGTGCGAGTTGTACCTGACTAGTTTGTGCTACTAGGTGAATGTAACCTGACCTGGCTGGGTCGGGGCATTGGCTTAAGCCGGTGGGAGACTTGGACCTGCCTCGCATGGGCCAGTAGGCCTGCTGCAGTGTTCCTTCTTTCTTATGTTCTTATGTTCTTATGTGTGGGATGGGGCAGTGAAATATAAGGTAAGCTTATCGAAAACTGATTGAGGGATGATTTGGGATCAGAGATTTCTGGAGATTATATGTTATTACCTACCCATTTTCTCTGTCCTGTGTTTGTCGCTGTTTTACTATTCCTCAGCGGTTCCCCTTTACTCTTTTGTTCTCTCTCTCTCTCCACACACACACACACACACACACACACACACACACACAAACACACACATACACACACACACACACACACACACACACACACATATATACACACCTCTCCCCCAATCCCTTCCCTGAACCCCCTCTCTCACCCACCTCCTCCCCCTCTCCCTCTCCCATTCTCTCTCCACCTCTGCTTCTCCCTCCTTCACTCTCTCCGCATAATCCCCCTCTTTCCCCTCCCACCTCTCTTCCATTTCCCCACTGTCTTCAGTTTCTCCTCTCCCTCCCTCCACCCCCACACAAACACTCAGGCAATCACACCACAAAACAACCACACAGAAATACATAGTTTTTCACTCTGTGGCATCTTAAAAATAAAAAATAAAAAATGGGGTCCCAGAGAGCAGGACGGAAAACCAGGGGACTGGAGGATGAGTCTGCAAAGGAAGATTGGGCAGCAGAGCTCATGAAAAGGGAACATGAGTGGGGAAGGAAGCTAGAGGAGCTTAGCATGAAAATGGAGGAGAGGATAGCTGCAGAAAGCAAGATAATGGAGGAGAGGATAGCTGCAGAAAGCAAGATAATGGAGGAGAGGATAGCTGCATAAAGCAGGAAGTGGGAGAAGCAAGTCACAACAGCAGAGGCTAAGATTCAGAGATTAGAAGAAGAACTGAAAAATTTGAAACAGCCTAATGAACTAAAAAGCAATGTGGACATGGTATCAGAAACTGCTACCTCAGTCACAAAGAAGAGGACTGTAGAGAACGGAGTGAAACTGTATGCAGAGGCTATATCAGACCATCGTGGAGCCCGAGAGAAAGAGAGGATCACATCAGGAACAATCGAGGGGAGTGTAGTAAAAGGGAGAGCTAAGCTATACGTAGAAGCCCTAACAGACCACAGCAGTGCACAGGGAAAGTTAAGAAGGGAAAGCGACAGGCCACTGGGCCAAGGGATAACAGACAGTGAAGAGATTGAAGAAAGGAAAGCTGCAATGGAGGCAACTAAATCGAATCAGGGGTTACATAGGGATAGGCAGTGGGAGAATGTAAGAGAGAGATCAGTCTTTGTTTACGGGCTCCAGGAAGCTGAAGGGGAAACTTATGAAGCAAGAAGACAAGGGGAGAAAATGCGATTGAAAACATCATGAAAGCAATAGGAGAAGATGACATGACCCAGCTGGCAAATTTTCTGAGAATAGGGGTTTGCAAGAGGAAGAATCCGGCCAGTCAAAGTAATTTTCAAAGCAGAATTGACTCGAAACAGGATCCTGCAGGAGAAAGCAAGACTAAGGGATATGTCAGAGTACCGGAGGGTGTATCTCGACCCGACAGAACACGGGAAGAAAGACAGAAACTGAAAGAGAGGGTACAGAGACAAAAGGAGGAAAGAGAGATGGACAGGAGAACCCAGACTCAGGAGGAAGCTCTAACACAACCACCTTCAGATGTTCCCCAACCTGGACAACCCCAATGCAACCAAACAACCTAACCCAAAACACACATGCCATACCCAATGATTCCACCCACCTCATTACAAACTCCACCTTCACACCAACCACCCATAGTTCCCCATCAGATCTCCCACTTTCCCAACCCCAACATACCCCCAGACTACGGTTTTAGAAAAGAAGTTAAAGGTTTGGTATACAAATGCAGATGGTATAACAAATAAATGTGAGGAGTGGCATGAAAGAATAAAGGAGACATCCCCAGACATAATAGCACTCACAGAAACGAAACTCACCAGGATGATAACAGATGCAATCTTTCCACCCGGATATCAAATCCTCAGGAAAGATAGAGGGAACAGAGGGGGAGGAGGAGTTGCACTGCTCATTAAGAACAGGTGGGGATTTGAGGAAGTGGAAGGAATGGATGGAATGGGTGAAAGGGACTACATAGTAGGAACAATTCAGTCTGAGGGCCATAAGGTGGTAATTGCTGTAATGTACAACCCGCCACAGAACTGCAGGAGGCCAAGAGAAGAATACGACGAGAGCAACAGAGCAATGGTAGACACACTAGCCGAGGTAGCCAGAAGAGCCCACATGGGGAGAGCAAAGTTACTAGTTATGGGTGATTTCAATCACAAAGAGATTGATTGGGAAACCTGGAGCCCCATGGGGTCCTGAATCATGGAGAGCCAAGATGATGGATGTGGTACTGGAAAACCTCATGCATCAACATGTTAGAGACACTACCAGAGAGAGAGGTGGGGATGATCCAGCAAGACTCGACCTAGTATTCATCTTGAGTAGTTCGGACATCGAGGATATCACGTATGAAAGGCCCCTTGGAGCTAGTGATCATTTGGTTCTGTGTTTTGATTATATAGTTGAGCTACAAGTGGAGAGGGAGCAGGAATAGGAAGGGAGAAACGAAACTACAAAAGGGGGGACTACACAGGCATGAGGAACTTCCTACAAGACGTTCAGTGGGAGAGAGAATTGGCAGGAAAACCAGTAAAAGAAATGATGGAATATGTGACAACCAAATGCAAAGAGGCAGAGGAGAGGTTTGTCCCAAGGGAAACAGAAGTAATGGGAAGACCAGAACGAGTCCTTGGTTCACCCAGAGGTGTAGGGAGGCAAAAAGTAAGTGTAATAGAGAATGGAAAAAGTACAGAAGACAAAGGACCCAGGAAAATAAAGAGATTAGCCGAAGAGCCAGAAACGAATATGCACAGGTAAGAAGGGAGGCTCAGCGACAATATGAAAATGATATAGCATCAAAAGTCAAGTCTGACCCGAAGCTGCTGTATAGCCACATCAGGAGGAAAACAACAGTCAAGGACCAGGTAATCAGGCTGAGAAAGGAAGGTGGGAGTTCACAATAAACGACCAAGAGGTATGTGAGGAGCTCAACATGAGATTTAAAGAAGTATTTACACAGGAGACAGGAAGGACTCCAGGAATTCAGAATAGGAGGTATACCAACAAGTGCTGGATGAAATACACACAACCGAGGAGGAGGTGAAGAAGCTGCTATGTGAACTCGATACCTCAAAAGCGGTGGGACCGGACAACATTTCTCCGTGGGTCCTTAGAGAGGAGCAGAGATGTTGTGTGCCACTAACACAAATCTTCAACACATCCATTGAAACTGGGCAACTACCTGAGGCGTGGAAGATGGCAAATGTAGTCCCAATTTTTAAGAAAGGAGACAGACACGAGGCATTAAACTACAGACCTGTGTCACTGACGTGTATAGTATGCAAAGTCATGGAGAAGATCATCAGGAGGAGAATGGTGGAGCACCTAGAAAGACACAAGCTTATAAACGACAACCAGCATGGTTTCAGGGAAGGAAAATCCTGTGTCACAAACCTACTGCAGTTTTATGACAAGGTAACAGAAGTAAGACACGAGAGAGAGGGTGGATAGACTGCATTTTTTGGACTGCAAGAAGGCGTTCGACACAGTTCCTCACAAGAGATTAATGCAAAAGCTAGAGGATCAGGCACACGTAACAGGAAAAGCACTGCAATGGATCAGAGAATATCTGACAGGGAGGCAACAACGAGTCATGGTACGTGACGAGATGTCAGAGTGGGCACCTGTGACGAGTGGAGTTCCACAAGGGTCAGTCCTAGGACCTGTACTGTTTTTGGTATATGTGAATGACATAACGGAAGGGATAGACTCAGAAGTGTCCCTGTTTGCAGATGATGTGAAGTTAATGAGAAGAATCAAATCAGTCGAGGATCAGGCAGGAATACAAAGAGACCTGGACAGGCTGCAAGCCTGGTCCAGTAACTGGCTCCTTGAATTTAACCCTGCCAAATGTAAAGTCATGAATATCGGGGAAGGGCAAAGAAGACCGCAGACAGAGTATAGTCTAGGTGGCCAAAGACTGCAAACCTCACTCAAAGAAAAGATCTTGGGGTGAGTATAATACCGAGCACATCTCCTGAGGCACACATCAATCAGATAACTGCTGCAGCATACGGGCGGCTGGCAAACCTAAGAATAGCGTTCCAATACCTCACCAAGGAATCATTCAAGACTCTGTATACCATATACGTCAGGCCCATACTGGAGTATGCAGCACCAGTTTGGAACCCACACCTGGTCAAGCACGTCAAGAAATTAGAGAAAGTGCAAAGGTTTGCAACAAGACTAGTCCCAGAGCTAAGGGGATTGTCCTACGAAGAAAGGTTAAGGGAAATCGGCCTGACGACACTAGAGGACAGGAGGGTTAGGGAGACATGATAACGACATATAAAATACTGCGAGGAATAGATAAGGTGGACAGAGACAAGATGTTCCAGAGAGGGGACACAGAAACAAGGGGTCACAATTGGAAGTTGAAGACTCCTATGAGTCAAAGGGATGTTAGGAAGTATTTCTTCAGTCATAGAGTTGTCAGGAAGTGGAATAGCTTGGAAAGCGCCATAGTGGAGGCAGGAACCATACATAGTTTTAAGACTAGGTTTGATAAAGCTCATGGAGCAGGGAGAGAGAGGACCTAGTAGCAATCAGTGAAGAGGCGGGGCCAGGAGCTATGAATCGACCCCTGCAACCACAAATAGGTGAGTACAAATAGGTGAGTACACACATACACACAAAGTGAACCTATAGTAGAGACCAGCGAAGAGGTGGGGCCAGGATCTGTGAGTCGATCCCGGCAACCACAAATAGAGTACAAATAAATGAGTACGCACACGCACGGTGGTATTTTTCTGTACCCCCTCAAACAAATGTCTTAGAATCTTGTTTCTAGCCATGACAAGAGTATCAGTTTGAGCGTCATTTGCCCCAGAAATACTTTCTGAGTCTCCGAAATTTTGCCATCTGCTGTACTTCCAGGAAGAATCCTGTCCTCTTATGATCACTTCAGTTCTTATGATCAAACCAGTTCGTCCCATCCCTCGTTTTTTTTTTTTTTTGTCATATTATAATTCTCGTGAAGGTCCTCTTTCTTGTTTGTTTTCAGGAATTCCTTTGCTGTTTCTCTCATCACCTGTACTGTCAAGTGATTTGTGAAAATCTCAACGCAAGATTTTTAGCTCCCTCTTCCTTTCCTGCTTCTCCACTCCTGCTATCTCCATTATTACCGCTGTCCCTTACACCTTCCCCCCTTCATTATTTCCAGCATCTCTTTAAGCTTTCTTATATCCTCTTCCAAGCCTTTACTTCAGCCACTATCGTTATTTTCTCCTGTCCCTTTCTTCCCATGTTTTCTTGCACCTTTTCTCTCTTTCATCAGAGTATTTAGCTTCTTCATTCTTTCTCTCACATATTTTATCTTAAACGCAACTAATATCAGATCTGTAAGTTACCCCCCCACATCCTTCTTCTGTTTCCCCTCCTTTCTTTTATTACTCACTCATTCTTTTCTTAAGTTGCTCACATTTTCCTGTTGTTCCATTGTAATTAGCACTGGCTATTCTTTTTTAACGATTCTGGATAGCTGATTAGGCTGCTAGCATTCTGAACAACAGCATGGTGATAACCTTCAACAGGATTCTACTGATAACTTTCAACAGCACTCTGCTGTTAATAGTCCTACAGAGACTATACTTGGTCGGAATATCACTTCTGCTGTATTTGACTATTTTTTTTCACTTATTTGAAATTACTTAGAAATTACTATAGATTTACGGCTGTTAACCTCCCTCAGCTGATTACAGACTACCATGAGCTCCTTTCAATGTACAGCTTTATCTAAGGTAAACCACTATCTTCTCTTCCTCTAAAAGGATACCAACCACAATAGTCAGCTAGCTCCTAGAACACATTTGCTGCTAGGCGAAAAAAGACAACAGGCGTAAGGGGACCTCCCTCATACTTCTCGCTGTGCCTGGAAATCGAGCCCGGGACCCTGCTGTTCTAAAACTAGCGTTCTACCACTTGGTTACACGTGACGTCATGCTTGCGTCTTTATCTAACAATAAGCTGAATGTGAAGCAAGAAATCTGGAATCTCTGGGTAGTCGAAATGCATCAGACACATCTGGAACCTTAAGCTGATTGCTTCTCAGCAGGAGCCTTAGTTCTTAGGTGCTTCAAACTCATCAAGAGCCTTGGCTCTTAAGGGAATTCAAACTTAAAAGGAGCATCCATGATCTCCATGTGCTCCAAGGCCACTAGGAAGCTAAAGCTTCTCCAGGTGCTTCAGTCCCACGAGGAGCCTCAAGCTTCTCCAGGTGCTTCAGTCCCACGAGGAGGCACAAGCTTCTCCAGGTGCTTTAGTCCCACGAGGAGCCTCAAGCTTCTCCAGGTGCTTCAGTCCCACGAGGAGCCTCAAGCTTCTCCAGGTGCTTCAGTCCCACGAGGAGCCTCAAGCTTCTCCAGGTGCTTCAGTCCCAAGAGGAGCCTCAAGCTCTCCAGGTGCTTCAGTCCCACGAGGAGCCACAAGCTTCTCCAGGTGCTTCAGTCCCACGAGGAGCCTCAAGCTTCTCCAGGTGCTTCAGTCCCACGAGGAGCCTCAAGCTTCTCCAGGTGCTTCAGTCCCACGAGGAGCCACAAGCTTCTCCAGGTGCTTCAGTCCCACGAGGAGCCTCAAGCTTCTCCAGGTGCTTCAGTCCCACGAGGAGCCTCAAGCTTCTCCAGGTGCTTCAGTCCCACGAGGAGCCTCAAGCTTCTCCAGGTGCTTCAGTCCCACGAGGAGCCTCAAGCTTCTCCAGGTGCTTCAGTCCCACGAGGAGCCTCAAGCTTCTCCAGGTGCTTCAGTCCCACGAGGAGCCTCAAGCTTCTCCAGGTGCTTCAGTCCCACGAGGAGCCACAAGCTTCTCCAGGTGCTTCAGTCCCACGAGGAGCCTCAAGCTTCTCCAGGTGCTTCAGTCCCACGAGGAGCCTCAAGCTTCTCCAGGTGCTTCAGTCCCACGAGGAGCCTCAAGCTTCTCCAGGTGCTTCAGTCCCACGAGGAGCCTCAAGCTTCTCCAGGTGCTTCAGTCCACGAGGAGCCTCAAGCTTCTCCAGGTGCTTCAGTCCCACGAGGAGCCTCAAGCTTCTCCAGGTGCTTCAGTCCCACGAGGAGCCTCAAGCTTCTCCAGGTGCTTCAGTCCCACGAGGAGCCTCAAGCTTCTCCAGGTGCTTCAGTCCCACGAGGAGCCTCAAGCTTCTCAGTGCTTCAGTCCCACGAGGAGCCTCAAGCTTCTCCAGGTGCTTCAGTCCCACGAGGAGCCTCAAGCTTCTCCAGGTGCTTCAGTCCCACGAGGAGCCTCAAGCTTCTCCAGGTGCTTCAGTCCCACGAGGAGCCTCAAGCTTCTCCAGGTGCTTCAGTCCCACGAGAGCCTCAAGCTTCTCAGGTGCTTCAGTCCCACGAGGAGCCTCAAGCTTCTCCAGGTGCTTCAGTCCCACGAGGAGCCTCAAGCTTCTCCAGGTGTCTTCAGTCCCACGAGGAGCCTCAAGCTTCTCCAGGTGCTTCAGTCCCACGAGGAGCCTCAAGCTTCTCCAGGTGCTTCAGTCCCACGAGGAGCCTCAACTTCTCCAGGTGCTTCAGTCCCACGAGGAGCCTCAAGCTTCTCCAGGTGCTTCAGTCCCACGAGGAGCCTCAAGCTTCTCCAGGTGCTTCAGTCCCACGAGGAGCCTCAAGCTTCTCCAGGTGCTTCAGTCCACGAGGAGCCTCAAGCTTCTCCAGGTGCTTCAGTCCACGAGGAGCCTCAAGCTTCTCCAGGTGCTTCAGTCCCACGAGGAGCCTCAAGCTTCTCCAGGTGCTTCAGTCCCACGAGGAGCCTCAAGCTTCTCCAGGTGCTTCAGTCCCACGAGGAGCCTCAAGCTTCTCCAGGTGCTTCAGTCCCACGAGGAGCCTCAAGCTTCTCCAGGTGCTTCAGTCCCACGAGGAGCCTCAAGCTTCTCCAGGTGCTTCAGTCCCACGAGGAGCCTCAAGCTTCTCCAAGGTGCTTCAGTCCCACGAGGAGCCTCAAGCTTCTCCAGGTGCTTCAGTCCCACGAGGAGCCTCAAGCTTCTCCAGGTGCTTCAGTCCCACGAGGAGCCTCAAGCTTCTCCAGGTGCTTCAGTCCCACGAGGAGCTTCAAGCTTTCCAGGTGTTCAGTCCCACGAGGAGCCTCAAGCTTCTCCAGGTGCTTGTCCAGAGGGCCTAAGCTTCTCCAGGTGCTTCAGTCCCAGAGGAGCCTCAAGCTTCTCCAGGTGCTCAGTCCCAGAGGAGCCTCGCTCCAGTGCTTCAGTCCCACGAGGAGCCACAAGTTCTCCAGGTGCTTCAGTCCCACGAGGAGCCACAAGTTTCCCAGGTGCTTCAGTCCCACGAGGAGCCTCAAGCTTCTCCAGGTGCTTCAGTCCAGAGGAGCCTCTAAGCTTCTCCAGGTGCTTCAGTCCCACGAGGAGCCTCAAGCTTCTCCAGGTGCTTCAGTCCCACGAGGAGCCTCAAGCTTCTCCAGGTGCTTCAGTCCCACGAGGATCCTCAAGCTTCTCCGGTGCTTCAGTCCCACGAGGAGCCTCGCTTCTCAGGTGCTTCAGGGCCACGGGAGCCTCAAGCTTCTCAGGTGCTTCAGTCCCACGAGGAGCCTAAGCTTCTACAGGTGCTTCAGTTCCAGAGGAGCCTCAAGCTTCTCCAGGTGCTTCAGTCCCACGAGGAGCCTCAAGCTTCTCCAGGTGCTTCAGTCCCACGAGGAGCCTCAAGCTTCTCCATGTGCTTCAGTCCCACGAGGAGCCTCAAGCTTCTCCAGGTGCTTCAGTCCCACGAGGAGTCTCAAGCTTCTCCAGGTGCTTCAGTCCCACGAGGAGTCTCAAGCTTCTCCAGGTGCTTCAGTCCCACGAGGAGCCTCAAGCTTCTCCAGGTACTTCAGTCCCACGAGGAGCCTCAAGCTTCTCCAGGTGCTTCAGTCCCACGAGGAGCCTCAAGCTTCTCCAGGTGCTTCAGTCCCACGAGGAGCCTCAAGCTTCTCCAGGTGCTTCAGTCCCACGAGGAGCCTCAAGCTTCTGCAGGTGCTTCAGTCCCTCGCAGGGAACAAGGAGAATATAAAAAGAAAGCACAGGAGGGTAGCGAGAGTAATGTCCAACATTTATTGGACAATGTGAATAACATTCTCGCAGAAAAAGGATGTCTCCCCAGCATGATAAAATTGGTAAGAGCATCAGGACATCGTAGTCAGGGTTATTACTGACACAGGTATCCCAGAGACGCTGCCTGCACAGGTTATCAGGGGTGGAAGAAGTTGTTACTGACACTGGTATCCTCGAGACGCTGCCTACACAGGTTGTCAAGGGTGGAAGAGGTTGTTACTGACAGGTATCCCAGATACGCTGCCTGCACAGGTTATCAGGGGTGGAAGAGGTTGTTGTTGATAAAGGTATCCCAGATACGCTGCCTGCACAGGTTATCAGGGGTGGAAGAGGTCTCTGGTAAGGATATCCCAGATACGCAGCTTGCACAGGTTATCAGTATGAAAGAGGTCATTACAGACACTGGTATTCCAGGGAAACTTTCTCAAAGGGTTCTTCCATGAAGAACATTTTTCGGCAGAAGAACAATGGAAGGTTATTCTTATGACACAGCTTTGTTCACTGTTGCCGTGTCATTAAGTGAGGGGAGGTGGGTGAGGGGTCGTGAGTGAAGGGTGGGGAGTGAAGGGTGCTGTGTGACGTGTAGCGGGTGAGGGGTTATGAGTAAGAGTGGTGAGTGAAGGTGTGGTGGAGAATGGTGATGGGTGGAGGGGAGTATGAGGGGTGATGGGTATATGGATACCGCCTCTACCGCTTCACTGTCTAGTTCATTTCCCTTCCTGACCATTGTAAGGCTGAAGAAGTATTTCCTCGCATCACTGTGAGACATCTGTCTTTTCAACTTCCAGCTGGGCCCTCGTTTACCTGAGAACCTCCTCTGAAACTGGCTCGACCTGTCCAGCCTATCAATTCCTCTCAGTATCTTGTACCTGGTTATCACGACACCCCATGCCCTTTTGTCCTCTGCCTTTATGTTTACCTCCTCTATCCTCTACTTACTGGGATTACTTTCATTTCAAATTTTTACCCTTTTTCCCAGCTCCTTTACATGCTTAATCAGATACGGGTTTCATACTGGCGCAGTATACTCCAAGATGCGCCAAAAATATGCTGTGTATATGGTAGTGAATACTTCAGTGTTGAGCTTCCTGAAAGTTACCCTTAAATTGCCTGCCTTGCGTTTACCTCAGCGGTGCTTCAGGCAAAATGCTTGGGACCATTCTCACCCAGAGGTCTTTCTTTTTCAGGGAGATTTGCAGTCTTTGTACTTCGAGCCTGTACTCTGTTTCCAGTCGTGGTTATCATTCCCAGATTTTCAGAATTTAGCATTTGCCGGTGGGTGATAAATTCTAATGGCCTCTTGTCAAACCAATCTTGCAGCTTGTGTAGCTACATGTGTGGTCTTTCCTGTTCCATCTTGTTTGTATGTTCCTCATTAGTTTCACATCAGTGAAGAGATTTCGTTAACTTAAACATGAAACAGTACTGGTCCAAGAACTAACCATTGTGGAACCCCACTCGTCACAGTCGCCCATTCCGACACCACCACCTTCACAATAACTCGTTGTTTTCTTTCTGTTAAGTATTCTTTGATTCTCTTTAGTGATTTTCCTTGTATTCCTAAATTCTCCAATAGTTTTTGTTCCAGTCTCTTGTGGGGTTCTGTATCGAATGAATTCTTGCAATTCGAATATATGCAGTCCATTCATCCCTTTCTCTCTCCTAATTTTGGTTACCTTTTGATATAATTCTAGCAGATTTGTTAGTCAGGATTTAAGACCTAGAATACCGTGCTGGTGGTTATTTATGAATGCAGTCCTTTCCAGGTGCTTCACTACTCTTCTGTTGATAACCTTCTCTATACAATGCATGTCAGTGACACTGGCCTGTAGTTCTAGGCCACTTGTTTGTCTCCTTATATTTAAATATTGGGACTATATTTTGCTATTTTGAAGTTTTATTTTTAGTTCGCTTCACAGTTTTCCTCACCTCTCATTCCGTTTATGCCTCCAGTATTTACTGGTGCACTTTACATCTTTAATTCTCTTGCTTTTGTCCTGATTCCACTGTTAATACCTCCAAATTTTGTTCAGCGCCTCGTAGATTTAGTGAGCGCCCCTTCTTCCTTCTTCAGGGTGAGGGCTGGCAGATGATGGATAGGGTGAGGGGTGACGGATGAGATGTGAAAGGTGAGGTGAGACACGTGAGGGACTGATGGGTGACACCTGCCTTACCGAAAATGCTTTCTCTCTCGCTCTCTCTCGTTCTCTTTTCTCTCTTCTCTCTCTCTCTCTCTCTCTCTCTCTCTCTCTCTCTCTCTCTCTCTCTCTCTCTCTCTCTCTCTCTCTCTCTCTCTCTTCCTCTTTCTCTCTCTTCCTCTTTTTTTTTTTGCACAGGGTTTGACAAGCTTAGGTTAAGGATCCCTAGCTTTATTGACAAGCTATTTACAAGTTAAGGGTTCCTAACTTTATTGACAAGCTGTTACCTACATCAGTTCATTTGAAAGCATTTTTATTGTTATGAAACATACAAGTAGGGAAAAGGATGAAATTGGAGCCATCTGTGGGCCAGCATTTTCATTTGATCAACTGACTTTATCTCGTTGACATCATAATGTTGTACGAATGTGTTCCAGACTCGAGTCATCCTGGGGATAAATGATCTCAGATGAAGTGATGTTCTGGAGAAGGGTACAACCAGAGTGAAGTTGCTGCTTGCTGCCCGTCTTGTGGTACAGAAGCTTGCTTCTCGCTGTCCTCGGAGTGGAGCCAAGTGTGGTACTTTGACAATGTTGGCCTTGTACATAACAGTAAGGCCAGCAGTCGCAGATGAGAGGATGGGGGGCAGCCAAACCAAGAAAGTGGAGCATACTCAAGGTGTGAGCGTACTTGTGCCTCATACAGAATCCTGCAACCCCTACTGTCTCTCATTCTCTCTCTCTCTCTCTCTCTCTTACTTATACAAGGGTTTTACAGGGTTGGATTAAGAGTTCCTTTCTCTATTTACATGTTAAACGCTGTTACCTACCTCAGCTCATTCGAAAGCCTTTGTATTGCTATGCTACATACACATAGGGAATAGGATGAAGATGAAGGTAGCGATTTTATTTGGTCAACTGTCTTTATTTCATCGATCCAATCCAAGAAAATGAAGCATATTCTAGGTGTGAGGTCGCTTGTGCCTCGTACAGTCTTTTAGCCTCTGCTGTCGAGCAAATACAAAATACGTCTAAGTGTTGTAAGCTTCCTGGCCACCTTGTTTGCATGATTTACTACGTGGTTCTTCAGTAGTCATTTTTTATTCAAATTTCACCTAAAGACTATCAACCTCATACCTCGGTTCCAACACTCTCCCAATTTGTTCCTATCACTGCCTCAGCATTCTCATCATGGTGCCTAGAGGCCATCATCATTCATGTTTTCTCAGAAGCAAATGTATCTTGGCATAGTTTACCACACCCTGATATATATGTAAGATGTCGTCCTTTCTATCCTTCGCAGACGCCGTCTTGGCTGAAGCATCCCTTATACATTACTTCCCTAGTTTGAATCTTAGTCCTGGCTTTGTTTCTGTAGATGCCTTCATTTCTCATTATATTATCAAATGCTTCAAACTTCAGAACCACCTGCTGAGATAGGAATGGCTGAGATCCTTTTGGCTTATTCAGAGAATAATCTCAAATGAACTGGTGATCTTGTATGTCCAGTTCCAGTGGTATTTTTGATGTCCCCTCTTATGACAGTATTTGCATCTGATTCTCTCTCTCTCTCTCTCTCTCTCTCTCTCTCTCTCTCCACACACACACAAGGGGAAGAAATCGACCTCTCAAGGTAATCTTCAAAACAGAATCAGCCCGCACCACGATCCTGCAGGAGAAAGCACGGCTGAGGACAAATCAGGGGTACCGGAATGTATACCTAGATCGGAACAGAACGCAGGAAGAAAGGGAGGCCCGGAAGGAGCAGATAAGAAGGCGAAGGGAGGAGAGAGAGGAGACAGCGAGATACGGAGGACACCAAGCCCAAACAGGACAAACACACACACTGGAAGTACCCACGGTGGGCCTCAAATCACAAATACCCCACGACAACCATACACTTTAACACCACACACACTCATCAGTACCCATGTCCCCACCCCAGCAACCCAAAACCCACCATCACAGCTACCCCCCACCCCCACCACAAACTCCACCCCACCAACCATACAATCCCCCCCACCCATGCTGCAACCCCCTATGGGCACCCCGCCCACACCCCCCCCCAACCCACCAAGATCTCCCCAGGGCTACAGTATTGGAAACAAGGTTGAAGGTTTGGTACACAAACGCGGATGGAATTACGAAAAGTATGAAGAGTGGAATGAAAGAATAGGTGAGGTGTCCCCAGACATCATAGCTGTCACAGAAACTAAACTAAATGAGACAGTATCAGATGCAATCTTCCCACAGGGATATCAAATCCTGAGGAAAGATAGAAGGAGCAGGGAGGGAGGAGGGGTCGCACTGCTTGTAAGGAACCGCTGGAGATTCGAGGAAACGGAAGGAATGGAGGTGTGTAGAGAAAGGGACTTCATAGTAGGTACCATCCAGTCTGGGGAGCACAAGATAATCATTGCAGTGATGTATAACCCACCACAGAACTGCAGGCAGCCAGGTGAGGAATATGATGAAAACAACAGAGCGATGGTGGACACTCTGGCGGAGGTGGCAAGAATAGCGCACATGAGCAGAGCGAAGCTACTGGTCATGGGCGATTTCAACCACAGGGAGATCGACTGGGAGAACCAAGAACCACGTGGGGGTCCAGAAACTTGGAGAGCCAAGATGATGGACGCGGTACTGGAAAACCTGATGCACCAACATGTCAGGGACACGACCAGAGTGAGAGGAGAAGATGAAACAGCAAGACTGGACCTTGTATTCACCCTGAACAGCTCAGATATTGAAGACATAACACATGAGAGCCCCCTGGGAGCCAGCGACCATATGGTGCTGAGCTTTGAGTACATTGTAGAGCTACAGGTGGAGAGGGAAAATGGTACCGAAAGAGACAAACCAGATTTTAAAAGAGGGAACTACACAGGCATGAGGAATTTCCTGCAGGAGGTTCAGTGGGAAAGGGAAATGGACGGACAGACAATAAGTGAAATGATGGAATACGTAGGGGCAAAGTGCAAGGAGGCAGAGGAACGGTTTATACCCAGAGGAAAAAGATTAAACGGGAAGGCCAGAAAGAGCCCCTGGTTTACCCAAAGGTGCAGGGAGGCAAAGACCAAGAGTGTCAGAGAATGGAAAAGGTACAGAAGGCAAAGAACCCAAGTAAACAAAGAGATTAGTAGAAGAGCTAGAAACGAGTATGCACAGGTACGGAGGGAAGCCCAGAAACAGTACGAAAATGACATAGCATCGAAAGTTAAGTCCGACCCGAAACTGATGTACAGTCACATCAGAAGGAAGACAACAGTTAAAGACAAGGTAATAAGGCTGAGGAGAGAAGATGGGGAACTCACAAGTAACGATCAAGAGGTATGTGAGGAGCTCAACTTGAGGTTTAAGGAAGTATTCACAGTGGAGGAAGCAAGGCAGCTGGGTAGACAGGATGGGGTGCACAACCAACAAGGGATGTATCAAGTGCTAGAGGGCATACACACAACTGAGGAGGAGGTGAAGCAGTTACTCAGTGACCTTGATACCTCAAAGGCGATGGGTCCGGACAACATCTCCCCGTGGGTTCTTCGGGAAGGAGCTGAGGTACTGAGTGTGCCACTTACCATAATATTCAACACATCCCTTGAAAATGGGCAGATACCTGAGGTATGGAAGAAGGCCAACGTAGTCCCCATCTTTAAAAAAGGAGACAGAAAAGAGGCACTAAACTATAGACCAGTGTCACTTACATGTATAGTGTGCAAAGTCCTGGAGAAAATCATCAGGAAAAGAATGGTGGAGCACCTCGAGCGGAACAGGATAATAAACACCAGGCAGCACGGATTCCGGGAAGGCAAATCCTGTGTAACAAACCTCCTAGAGTTCTATGATAAAGTAACAGAGGTAAGGCAAGAGAGAGAAGGGTGTGTTGATTGCATTTTCCTGGACTGCAGGAAGGCCTTCGACACAGTTCCTCACATGAGATTAGTAAAGAAGTTGGAAGAACAAGCACGTATAACAGGAAGGGCACTGGAATGGATCAGGGAATACCTCACAGGGATGCAACAACGGGTTATGGTGCGTGATGAGGTATCACAGAGGGCGCCTGTGACGAGCGGTGTACCGCAGGGGTCAGTCCTAGGACCAGTGTTATTCTTGGTATATGTAAATGACATGACAGATGGGATAGACTCAGAAGTGTCTCTGTTCGCAGATGATGTGAAATTAATGAGGAGAATCACATCGGAGGAGGACCAAGCAGGACTTCAAACAGACCTGGACAAGCTTGGCACCTGGTCTAGCAAATGGCTTCTCGAATTCAATCCCACCAAATGCAAAGTCATGAAGATCGGAGAAGGGCAAAGAAGACCGCTGACAGAGTACAGGCTAGGCGGACAAAGGCTACAAACCTCGGCAAAGGAGAAAGACCTTGGGGTGAGTATAACGCCAAGCACGTCTCCGGAGGCACACATCAACCAGATAACTGCGGCAGCATATGGGCGACTGGCAAACCTAAGATTAGCGTTCCGTTACCTTAACAAGGACTCGTTTAAGACACTGTACACCGTGTACGTCAGTCCCATACTAGAATATGCAGCACCAGTCTGGAACCCACACCTGGTCAAGCACGTAAAGAAACTAGAGAAAGTGCAAAGGTTTGCGACAAGGTTAGTTCCACAACTCAGGGGTCTGTCCTATGAAGAAAGGCTGAGGGAAATAGGACTAACAACACTGGAGGAAAGAAGGGTCAGAGGAGACATGATAACGACATACAAAATACTGCGGGGAATCGACAAGGTACACAGTGACAGGATGTTCCCTAGAGGGAACACAGAAACAAGGGGACACAACTGGAAGCTGAAGACTCAGATGAGTCAAAGGGATGTTAGGAAGCATTTCTTCAGCCACAGAGTAGTCAGGAAGTGGAATAGTCTAGAGAAAGACATAGTGGAGGCAGGAACCATACACCGTTTTAAGACGAGGTATGATAAAGCTCATGGAGCATGGAGAGCAGATACCCACTAGCGGGCAGCGCAGAGGCGGGGCCAGGAGCTAAGTCTCGACCCCTGCAACCACAATTAGGTGAATTAGGTGAGTACACTCTCTCTCTCTTTCTCTCTCTCTCACTAACCTGTCAAACATATTAATAGCAAATTATAAAAACTAGGATATAAACAGTTAAATATTAATAACTGCTTTAAAAACTCTTGGCTCCCTAAAAAACACATCGACTGAATTTTTCTACAACGTTCTTGTTTCCCCGCAAGACCTAGATTATTATGCACCTCAGGGAGAGGCGCTAGACCATTAGGGAGCCATATTACGACTGGAAAACTGTAATTAGCTTCGAACTGAGGAAAGAGAAAGCAGATCTAATTTCATGAATCACGAGCCCATCAGCACGTATCAAGACTCTCAGCATTTCCTTGAAGGCACGAGACAGAGTGACACCGCTCTCCCGCAAGAGTATATACACCGAGATGTGTGTATATACACCGAGATGTGTGTATATACACCGAGATGTGTGTATATACACCGAGATGTGTGTATATACACCGAGATGTGTGTATATACACCGAGATGTGTGAATATACACCGAGATGTGTGTGTGTGTGTGTGTGTGTGTATACACCGAGATGTGTTAATATATACCAATATGAGTGTATATACACCGAGATGAGTGTATATACACAGATGTGTGAATACACACCAGGATGAGTGTATATACAATGAAATGAGTAAATACACACCAAGATGAATATATATATACACTGAGATGTGTGTGTATATACACCGAGATGAGTGACACTCTGTCTATTTCTCAGAGAGGTTGTAAATAAACTCACTGTTTTTTTTTAAATTAAAGTATCCTTGACTGATGGTGTACATGTGACATGCAGCGTGGTGCAGCAAACAGTTTTTCAGCCAATAACCTCCTTCCTGCCCAGGAATACCTGGAGTATACCTGGAGAGGGTTTCGAGGGTCAACGCCCGCCGCCCGATCTGTGATCAGGCCTCAGCCAAACCAAAGATAGCGCTGAAACAGCCGTCAGGCTTCGCCGACTGTCAGCTGTGACAGATCAACACTTCAGCTCGGATTTGCCCCCAGGATATACGTATACACAAAAAGGTGTATATTTCTTGGTTTATACATGATGAAAATTGACTTTACTCCCTGCTTTAGGGATTGAAGTATTTTTGACTGATAGTGAGCAGGTTACATGCAGCTTAAATGACCTTCGTGTAGTTGGTAAACTTTAAACCCTTTAACCAATCGACTAATTGCCTACTTTAACGGGACACCACCACCGCCGCCACTGCCACCACCACCACCGCCGCCATCACTACCAACACCGCCGCCACTGCCACCACCACCACAGCCGCCATCATCACCACCACCTCTGCCACTGCCGCCACCACCATCATCACCACCACCGCCGCCACTGCCACTCCACCACCGCCACCATCATCACCACCACCATCACCACCACCACCATCACCACCACCACCACCATCACCACCACCACCACCGCCACCACCACCAGCATCAACACCACCACCGCCACCACCACCGCCACCAGCATCAGCACCACCACCGCCACCACCACCGCCACCACCACCGCCACCACCACCGCCACCACCACCGCCACCACCACCGCCACCGCCACCATTACTGCCACCACCACCGTCACCACCACCACCGTCACCACCACCACCGTCACCACCACCGCAGCCGCCACCACCGCAACCACCACGACTACCACCGCCGCCACCATCACTGCCACCACCTCCACCACCACCACCGCCACTGCCACCACCACTGCCACCACCACTACCATCACCACCATCACCACTACCACCATCACCACGCCCTGACTCTAGTTCTGAGAGTCAACGTAAAAGGTTGTCAATCCATTTTATATTAATATAACCCTAAATTTGATGAATAGGATACCAAAATTATCCTATACTCATTAACACGAGGCCTTTTAGGTGACATCAAAGGATGTTTGGACAACACCAGAGCTTGTGTACGTAGCAGAGGTCAACCACTGTGTGTATGTAGCAGAGGTCAACCACTTTGTGTACGTAGCAGAGGTCAACCACTGTGTGTACGTAGCAGAGGTCAACCACTGTGTGTACGTAGCAGAGGTCAACCACTGTGTGTACGTAGCAGAGGTCAACCACTTTGTGTACGTAGCAAAGGTCAACGACTGTGTGTACGTAGCAGAGGTCAACCACTGTGTGTACGTAGCAGAGGTCAACCACTGTGTGTACGTAGCAGAGGTCAACCACTGTGTGTACGTAGCAGAGGTCAACCACTGTGTGTACGTAGCAGCAGAGGTCAACCACTGTGTGTACGTAGCAGAGGTCAACCACTGTGTACGTAGCAGAGGTCAACCACTGTGTGTACGTAGCAGAGGTCAACCACTGTGTGTACGTAGCTGAAGTCAACCACTGTGTGTACGAAGCAGAGGTCAATCACTGTTTACGCATCAGAGGTCAATCACTGTGTGTACGCAGCAGAGGTCAACCACTGTGTGTACGTAGCAGAGGTCAACCACCGTGTGTACGTAGCAGAGGTCAACCACCGTGTGTACGTAGCAGAGGTCAACCACTATGTGTACGTAGCAGAGGTCAACCACCGTGTGTAGGTAGCAGAGGTCAACCACTGTGTGTACGTAGCAGAGGTCAACCAATGTGTGTACGTAGCAGAGGTCAACCACTGTGTGTACGTAGCAGAGGTCAACCACTGTGTGTACGTAGCAGAGGTCAACCACTGTGTACGTAGGAGAGGTCAACCACTGTGTGTACGTAGCTGAAGTCAACCACTGTGTGTACGAAGCAGAGGTCAACCACTGTTTACGCATCAGAGGTCAATCACTGTGTGTACGCAGCAGAGGTCAACCACTGTGTGTACGTAGCAGAGGTCAACCACTGTGTGTACGTAGTAAAGATCAACCACTGTGTGTACAAGACAGTCGCGTAGTATACCCAACACAGAACAACCACACAGTATACATTGGATAACCACACAGTATATACAGGACAACCACACATTATATACAGTACAACCACACAGTATATACAGTACAACCACACAGTATATACAGTACAACCACACAATATATACAGTACAACCACACAGTATATACAGTACAACCACACAGCATATACAGTACAACCACACAGTATATACAATACAACCACAGTATATACAGTACAACCACACAGTATATACAGTACAACCACAGTATATACAGTAAAACCACACAGTATATACAGTACAACCACAGTATATACAGTACAACCACAGTATATACAGGACAACCACAGTAAATACAGTACAACCACACAGTATATACAGTACAACCACAGTATATACAGGACAACCACATCATATACAGAACAACCACAGTATATACAGTATATAACCACACAGTATATACAGTACAAACACAGTATATACAGTATAACCACACAGTATATACAGTACAAACACAGTATATACAGAACAACCACAGTATATACAGTACAACCACACAGTATATACAGTACAACCACACTATATACAGGACAACCACAGTATATACAGTACAACCACACAGTATATACAGTACAACCACAGTATATACAGGACAACCACAGTATATACAGTACAACCACAGTATATACAGTATAACCACACAGTATATACAGTACAAACACAGTATATACAGTACAACCACAGTATATACAGTACAACCACAGTATATACAGTACAACCACATTATATACAGTACAACCACAGAATATACAGTACAACCACACAGTATATACAGTACAACCACAGTATATACAGGACAACCACAGTATATACAGGATAACCACAGTATATACAGGACAACCACAGTATATACAGGACAACCACAGTATATACAGGACCACAGTATATACAGTACAACCACAGTATATACAGTACAACCACAGTATATACAGTACAACCACAGTATATACAGTACAACCACAGTATATACAGGACAACCACAGTATATACAGGACAACCACAGTATATACAGGACAACCACAGTATATACAGGACAACCACAGTATATACAGGACCACAGTATATACAGTAAAACCACACAGTATATACAGTACAACCACAGTATATACAGGACAACCACACGGTATATACAGTACAACCACACAGTATATACAGTACAACCACACAGTATGTACAGTACAACCACACAGTATATACAGGACAACCACACAGTATATACAGTACAACCACACAGTATATACAGGACAAATACACAGTATATACAGTACAACCACAGAGTATATACAGTACAACCACAGTTTATACAGTACAACCACAGTATATACAGTACAACCACACAGTATATACAGTACCACAGTATATACAGTACCACAGTATATACAGTACATCCACACAGTATACACAGTACAACCACACAGTATATACAGGACAACCACACAGTATATACAGTACAACCACACAGTATATACAGTACAACCACACAGTATATACAGTACAACCACACAGTATATACAGTACAACCGCACAGTATATACAGTACAACCACTCAATACATACAGGACAACTACAGTGTGCACAAGGCAATCAGACACACAATATACTAAGGACAACCACATCTCTTCCATCTTTGGAGAATTTCTAAACCCGTAGGGGTCATGCAGTGCCTGGGGAAATGGGAGGCAATCACGTTCGAGTTATGGAAAGGTACGACAACTTTAATTCCTTGGATCAAGATCACCTCTTGAGGTAGTATCAATTCAACTCCTGAAATTGACTCAAATCCCACAATATCTGGGTCAGGATCCCTCTTCCGGAGAGCTGTCTTGGCCCTGGTGAAGGACTCTTCATCTCAGGATCTGAATGTATCCTCTCTATGATAAAACTCGAAGGAGATCGAAAAGTCGTATATAACAAAGCTCTAACCAGAGCGTTACATCGTCTCTAATACATCTGTAACGAGATCGAACAGTCGTGTGTAATAAAGCACATTAATAATGCTCTCGTTAGGGAACAAAAGGTCTCCTGTTGTCTTTCTTTTCCTGTAATTCATGTTTTGTCTCATCCGTTGACTAAAACGTTTGGTCTTCACGAATTATTGTGACAGAATGAACGACTAATGTTTAACATGAATTTCAAGAAACATTTCTGTTGTGTTCAGACATAGGCGGCATCTGCTGACTAATTACTACACATGTAATTGGGTCTTAATTAGTGCTTGTACCTGACGATTTCGAGCGAATGTCCTAAACTGCTTTCTTAAATAATGAGTTCAAGGAATAAAAAGAGAAAGCGAGACACGCACGCAGAAAGGCAAATAATTACAATGACGTATATGATTTTAGGAAATCGTGATGGACGATTGTTAGCAATTCAGTTAACGGCAAGAATGTGTGTTTATATTCTTTAGTTACTATTTTATCAATTCATCGACAGTGTCATTAAAGGGACATGAGCTAGATCTCGTCCGAGGTCATGTTCTCGGATTTCTTTCATGAAAATCTGGTAGCAGTGATGGCTCTTGCTAACTTCTGTGGCGTTCGAACCCGCGGTCACAGTCTCTCAAAACTCCAGACCGTCGCGTAAGCCACTGGGCCAGCAAGCTTCAAGATTCATCCAACTAGATATATTTCTACACCATAGGAAGGTTAGCATAGACACCACTGTGTCCGCAAATGCAAGTTTTTACAGACTAATCTCCCGCTAGCATGGCCGTGACGAACTCTAGCTCAAGTCCCCCTTAAAGCCGTCAACAAGGTGCAGAAATATACCTAGTTGGATGAATCTTGAAGCTAGCTGGCCCAGTGGCTTACGCGACGGTCTGGAGTTTTGAGACTCTGTGACCGCGGCTTCGAACGCCACCCGTGGTATGGTTTGTTTCGATTCATTTATTAATACGATGGTTTACATATAAATTAAATGTCTGTATGTGAGTTATCCACTTTGGCAAAGTAATCTCATATGGCACTTGACTAGATGCGGTAATTAGATGCAGCTTTGGGCTGGCTATTATTTTTCCTTATTATTCTGAAACTTGCTTTCTGGAAACTTCGGGGTTCCCCCCCATCTACCATACACCAAATGGGGGGGTTGAGGGGACAGGATGCGAAGGTGAGGGGACGGTGCCTGACCCATTCTCAGGTGTACAGTCTAGCGTCAACACACAACCTTCCTCTTGAGAAAACTTCCCCTCATTCTACCTGTTGCTGCTCTTGCAACATTGCATAGCTCCTGAGATGTTTGAAAGATTTTGAGTTAAAGACTTTAATCTTTATATATATATATATATATATATATATATATACAGGATCAATAACAACACTGCACTAGCCAGGGCCGAACCCATGATGCTTTGGCCCGCCTCATGGTGAGCGAAAATACATGACGCCTTAGACCACTGAACCACACAATCCTTAAGAGTAGCGCATCGAGTAGAACTGAATGTTGTAATCGCTACCCAAGGATATACGGTGGTGTGGACGCCTCTAAGCAAATTTCAATATGTTCTTGGGTAGCGATTACAACATTCAGTTCCACTCGATGCGCTACTCTTAAGGATTGTGTGGTTCAGTGGTCTAAGGCGTCATGTGTTTTCGCTCACCATGAGGCGGGCCAAAGCATCATTGGTTCGGCCCCTGGCTAGTGCAGTGTTGTTATTGATCAATACCACTCGTTCGTGGTTACAATAATATATAGGAGGAGAAAAAAAATCAGCTCAGAGGTACCTACACCACCGTGTCCTCGGACCAGAGGTAAGACACCTAGCTGGGCTGGGTGCTTGGTTCTTGTAGGATTGCGTTGTCATGTGAGTTAGAGAGTCATGGGTTTTTGCTCACCATGAGGCGGGCCAAAGCAGCATGGGTTCGAATCCTTGGCTAGTCGCAGTGTTGTTATTGATCAATACCATACCACTTGTTCGTGGTCACAATAATTTATATATATATATATATATATATATATATATATATATATATATATATATATATATATATATATATATATATATGTATACTATAATATTTATTTCACAAAAAAGTAATGTAGCAACCCAACGTTACCTAACCTAACAGAAATTTACGTAACATTAAACAATATAATTATTCTAAGAAATTACTTAAATATATTTTCCGTTTTCCTGAGGAAAGATGATTTCTTCCTGTGACCTAAATAATTTCAACAATTGAGAGCCCATTGGTAAAGACACTAATAATTGATGTATTTCTTTGCGGAATTAAGTGTTCATTGTATTTTTACACAGATTGAGAAACCCAGGAGGGATTTATTAACAAGCGTGTCTAGAGATTTGATGTGTTGTTTCCTATTCATGCTATACAATTATTTGTCACTTAAACATACAATTCAATCAAATATTGGTTACAATCTGAAATTAAAGTTTGAGTCTTTTATATATATTAGCCTGAACTCCAAACGTTGACCTGGTTCCTTTACACCGTGTTGGCTTGGGAAAACGTATCAAGTTAGTGTGAGTAGGTCAGATGAGGCTCTCTCATCTGTTGATGGTGTTGTCTGTCTGGTGTCGTGTCCACTCCCGTGTTGATTACGAACTCAGGGTGGGGAAGGAAGGATGGGGAGAGGCAGTGGGAATGGAAGGGGAAAAAAAGGGAGACTGGAGGGAGGTGAAAGGACGAAAGAAGGGAGCTGGAAAATGAAGATGATGATTGGGAACGAGGATAATGACAGGCGATAATAATTAAGGCATTTGTGATGAGAATCCCTGTGGTGATGGCGATTATGATGAAGACACCAATGATGGTGATTGGGTTGATAGTGACAATAATGGTGACAATGATAATGACGACGATAATATTGCCACCTCCCGTATTCGGAGTAATATTCCCAATATCCCTGGTGGGATACTTCATGTATGCCTTATCTTCTGCACCTGTACTCTCAACTTAATGCTTCTCTTCCAGTCTATACTGGTTGTGGTGTTATCACTTATCTTTCAGCTTATTTTGTCACTTTAATACACACAATATTTATTTTTTAACTATATTCTAACTTGTCTGTTCTCTGGTTCTCTGAACCATTTTACTATATTTATTCTGAGTTCTTTGTATCTAGCTGTTTTATACACTATGTTACTGATATTTGGTCGCATTTTAATGATTGTTGCTCTGTAGTTGACACCCTTCGTAATATTGTTTTAAATTTCGATAACTGAGTGTTCCTTATTCGAATTTTGTTATATTTTCAGTTTCTAATTTTGTTCCCACCTCACCTAGTAAGTGCAGGTAATCATAATTGGTGTTCTGAACAAGATTTAACAAATTATTACTGCAAGTTGGGTTTCCAAGCGACATGTGTGAAGAAATTATTACTTTCACTTATACTAATAAGTATGGTGTTCTGAGTGCCCACTAGATGGTTTCACTTTGTAAGGGTTACTAAAAGCACTATCTTTTCCTTACAGTTAATTTTAGTCATCTACAATTCGTCATACAAAATTACGAAGTTGAATTTCGAATTATATGTCATTGCTTTCACTGGTATTGTTTTTTTTTAGTTCATTCAAATTTAGTATTAACTAGCCACTATTCTGGTTACAAGATATAGAATCAATCTAAGATCAGCTTCAAGCAATTGTCTGGCCGCTCCGAAGATGCATATATATGGATCAACGCTACGTACGATTGCTCTGTATAAAATCTTCCATTTTATCTAGCTGGACATATTTTTCACCTGGATTTTTGATACCAAATCAATAACCTAATCAACTAAGTTAATCCTATTCCGCTACACCATAAGTGACCACATTATTACACATCTTCTATTATAACGGTAATAATATAAAGACCACCCTACTCAAGCATCCCTTCCGTGACAATATAAAAAACACCAGATAGTAATAGACACCTTCTGCCATTATACAATGATTATTCAACAATAGAATCACTTCTGTCATAATATAAAAATCATCTATCTATCTATATAAATAAAAATGTAAATGTTCGATTGTTCAAAATCTTAAATCTCTGAAAGTTCTTCACCGATTGCTTTGAAATTTTGACACAACGTTGCATTCGAATACGCGCGTGGTTTTATATACCTACTATTATATAGACTTTGACTGGAAAAGGAAAAGAAAAAGAAGATTTTTGCCAACAGCATTTTGTGTTCCCATCCAAGTACTAACCAAACCTAACGTTGCTTAATTAACTTCGCTGATCGGACGAGAAGCAGTGCGTTCAACGTGGCACACGCACATATACTAATCTGCCTCTATAACAAAATCACTTCAAACGAAATCGACGATTTGAACATGCAATTCATTGAAACTCCCATGAGCAACATTTCTCAAGCATCCGGCATGGGAAAAGTATTGCAGAAATGCAAACTTATTGTTTGGGATGAATACACAAAAGTGCACAAAAAATCGCTCGAGGCTCTT
Organism: Cherax destructor; assembly: GCA_009830355.1. Taxonomy (NCBI): domain Eukaryota; kingdom Metazoa; phylum Arthropoda; class Malacostraca; order Decapoda; family Parastacidae; genus Cherax; species Cherax destructor. The sequence goes on from WNWK01003298.1 coordinate 157,013, forward strand.
GATCGATCATTGCAAGATTTGCGTGGAAACAACAATCTTGACAGGACCTTTCAAAGGTGAAGATGTCCTCATTCCTCGCATTCCTATGATTCCAAAGGATATGCCATTTCAATTTAAGAGATTGCAATTCCCAATTCGATTGGCGTTTGCAATCACCATCAACGAAGCTCAGGGCCAATCTTTAGAATTGTGCGGTTTAGATCTAGACACGGATTGCTTCTCACATGGACAATTATATGTTGCGTGTTCTAGAGTCGGCAAACCAGACAATCTCTATATCTGCACAGACAATGGAACAACAAAAAAATATTGTATACCCACAAGCATTGTGAAATTAAACATATTAGAAACGTGCGCTTTCTCTTTTCTTTCTTTTCCATTTAACCAGACTGAGCCACAGCAACGCGTGGCCGGGTACAGCTAGTTTTTAATTATAAAATTACTTCTGTCACAGTATATATCACAATGCTGGAACAGTTCCTTCTTTTGTAATATAATGATCAACTTACTGAAATTCACTTTTACCACCTTGTAAAAGAGGCTGGCGTCGATTTGTAACTTACGTAAAACTGTAGATAAATTTGCAATCTTTGACCTGTAAAAAAATGTGAACATTCCGCCTAATATCTCTGACTTGTGTCTCGACCAATCTGAAAACAGGTACTTGCACACAGCTAGAACACGTCAGTACATCAAGACCACAAGGCTGCTGGCTCGCTCTGCACTAGACATCTCAGGCAATCGATGGGGGTAAGCCACTCACACAACTTAGCCGTGAAAAAAAAAACAGAAACTGGCCACCACCTCTTCGGAACTTAGCGACACAAAAAAGTATCGCTCAATACAAGTTGATAAATAACAAAAAAAGGCACAATACCGTGACTGGAACAATACACACACAACCCGCACATATAAAAAAGAGAGGAGCTTACGACGACGTTTCGGTCCGACTTGGACCATTTACAGTACAAGTTGATAACACACAGGCAAATACCATCAGTCACTTCCTGGATCTCTAGCCTAATTATGTTCCTAAACGAGAGTGTTTGCCCAAACTTTCAGGTTAGTCTGGTCTTGACTATGGCTGCGGTGAGGCAACTTACGTCAGTTACAGTACTTAGAGAAGATACAAGAAGCAACTTTTAATATACATTTTGAATCATCACAGACAGTTCTTTTGGCATAATGGACGCAAACCGTTGATGAGACATTTCACTAGGGTAAGCAGACAAAAAAAAAAACAAGCTTGCATAAGGACGAAAAGACTTCAAAATCCATTATTTATTTTATGGTCTAAGGTCCCAGCAAGTTGATGATACACGTATACTAATATTGCAGGAGACAGAATGATATTTACAAGTAAACAAAAAGTGAGAGAGCAAGTTCAGTAAGTTATTAAGGTATATGTAACTCAACTTGAGCACAAATAACACACGTTGCAGAACGATCTTATTTTGGAACAACGTTTCGCTCTGTGTAGAGCTTTATCCAGCTCTGCACAGAGCATAATGCATAAAAACTCTACGTTGATCAGTAAACTCTTGTTCTGCAATGTCTTCATTATTGTTGGTAATTCACCATTTTGGTGGAATATCTTCAACTGTATTAACACTCCTCAGCGAGACTTTGACAACTGTTCACTGGATAAAGATACGGACATAATCCCCGTGAATCCATTCCGTTTTCACTACTAAATCGGCCGAACAGGGTAATTGGGAACATATAAGAAAAGGCTGAAGTAATGGTTGCTAGGATGTAAGTCTCAGATCTGTAAACACAGCCTTCACGACTATAAGTAGTCAATCTTCGCCTTAAAACACTGGCCACATTGAATGCTATAGAGGTGGACAAAATTATCACAGGTTTGAAATAAATTGTTATTATTATAATTATTATGATCGGACCAGATGACGTAGCCTGTCACCCACCTTGACCGACCAACCAACCAACCTTCTCTACCTCACACTAAGTGGCCCTCTAATTTCTTGAAGAAAAATATATTTCCAGTTTACTGGAAAAAAAAGACTAACAGAAAAATGTACTGTTCAATATCTATCCTGTTTTCTCAACACGAGTGTTTGACTTGCAGAACTGACAAACACACATTTTTGCCAGATGTCTCCTACCCATTGCTTATTAGTGTTTAAATACATGTATATATATTTAAAATTATGCAACTTACTCTAACCTGATTTAACAAATCCTAAAACATATAAAAGCTTGTAAAAGATTTAATATAATCTAACAGCAAGTCACGTTATTTACAGTAATTGGTTCAGTATACAGATATGGATTAAAAACTTTGTCGCTCTGGAGTTAATCTCATATTGAACCTTTACACTATGTGGCACCAGTCAGTGGATGAATCCATTATCAGTTATAATGTTGCGGCGAGATCACCAACAGCCTAACTGAATGTGATTAGCAAACAGAGGATCGAGCCTCCATTACTCCAGCGCTGAATGATCCGCACGCGTTGAGCGCTTTATGGAATACAACACAGATGTATTGTTGCACCTGCCATTGCTAGCATCAGTTGCAACAAGTATAGCCTTGAGATCGTTTGTCAGCTGTGCAGGCATTAAGAATTTTTGTCTCCTTGTGACACCTTAATACTTTCAAGATTCGTATGGTAGAGCTTGATGGGAAGATGAGTGGAAGGTAAACACTCGGTGTCAAGGGTGAGAGCTTAAGAATTAACTTCTACAAAGACTTAACAAACTTCATCCATGAAGCTTTTAAGCAGATAGCTGCACAATAACTTATTCAAAAGAGATTACCATTGCAGTGAGGTTAATCAGTCACTGGCGACTCTCTACCTGGGGTAGATTTGTTGCTGATCTAAGTCATTGTGAAGTTTGTTTCTAAATTTACGATATAAGTTTGTTGCTCATCTATGCACCTTCACAAGTTTTATGGCTGTCTTTTATATTATTAAAGAATCAGAACCGGGCAGTTATTCAGTAAGGGGTCTGACAAGAGCATTAATGCTTCTCGTATTTAGAGTTCAAAATTTATCGCTATGAAATGAAGCATCATATGAGCTTCACTACAAGTTATTGTATTACTTGACATTATTATAACCAAAATGCATTATAACCGAAATGCCCCGGCATGATAGTGGCTTTCTCTCTACTTAGCAAACCAAAATTGTAATTACATATTGTAACCTTTACAAGAAATAAGCCTTTACTTTACTTAACACTGAAGTTTATACCTTACTTTTCTGACCACTGCGAGAGACTTTCATCCGTGCACTTTGCAATTTAAGTATATAGTTCGTCTCTAGATCACGTATATACAAGGCCAAAGGTTCCCTCCTTTTGTAATAAGTCTCAGTCTTACTTCAAATTGGGAACACTGAAGGACCCCTTTCATCTGCTTTCTGCACTAAGACATTTCTTAATGCAAAAACTACTAGCTGCTTCCTGTCTGTGAGACAATCACTGATCCAGTCCTTAACATTGCCAGCTATGCCACGAGATTTCATTTATAATTTTCTCTTGCTTTCTCTCTGTGGATCTTTATAAGTAAAACAAATCTCCAAAGATTTCTGATATATAATTTTTTTTTTTATACTTTGCATTTATGCAAAATCAGCTGCTCTATAATTAGTAACTTCCATGTGCCAGTTAGGGCATTAAAATTAATACAACTATTTAAGTTCATAACACTGTGATCATTGTTTGCATGCGGCTCACCTATCATTGTTTGCATGCGGCTCACCTATCATTGTTTGCATGCGGCTCACCTATCATTGTTTGCATGCGGCTCACCTATCATTGTTTGCATGCGGCTCACCTATCATTGTTTGCATGCGGCTCACCTATCATTGTTTGCATGCGGCTCACTCACTTCCCGCAAATTAATAGGATCACAAACTGTAGTTAGGACATGGTCAATAATATTTACATAACATCCGTGTAGAGAAGCAGTCATTTACCACGTTAATTGTTGTAAATACTTTTTGATCTCTTGTTGGGTTGCCACAGTAAACATGAAGATTACCACTTCAATCTCCAGCTACAGTCGTATCGTTATTATTAATTATTTATATAAGTTCGTCAAGCGAGGCTAATAACTATTGTTGTTGACCCAGTTTGGATAGTCTGTAACTACGAAATTAATCCTTTTACTGTGCTGAAAGATTTCATAATGGAAAGTTTTATATGCATCCACATCTTTCTTCTTTAAGTTAACCTTTTCTAATCTGTCTCCCTAAGCTCCTTTTTTTAAATGTCTGATTTTTACTGAGTAAATTCTATCAGGGAGTTGCCATTCCTGAATGAAGGTTGTTAATGGCTGTGTTCGTCCATGTTTCACTAGAAGCAATTACATATTGGTGTTCAGAATAGGTATACGAATGTAATTCATCATTTCCAGATGTCATACGACGGGTGTTTACGTAGAATACGCTATGTTCAGATGCTAGATATTGTGAGTAGATGCTAGGACTAACCTACTTAAATTCGTTCAGGTGAGAGAGAGAGAGAGAGAGAGAGAGAGAGAGAGAGAGAGAGAGAGAGAGAGAGAGAGAGAGAGAGAGAGAGAGAGAGAGAGAGAGAGAGAAGAAAGAGAATAAATGAATGTAGAAATGTGGCAAAAAGGTAATGTGAAACGCAGTGTTATGATATATGTGGAGACTGAGATGAGATCTTGAAGGTGGCTTGAATGTTGTTGAGAGAGAGAAAGAAAGAGAATAAATGAATGTAGAAATGTGGCAAAAAGGTAATGTGAAACGCAGTGTTATGATATATGTGGAGACTGAGATGAGATCTTGAAGGTGGCTTGAATGTTGTTATTACCATCATGAATAATAAAATAAAAAGGAGAAATGTTTGGAAGAAGAATAAGAAGTACAGAAGGAGGAGGAAGAGTTGGAGGAATACGGACACCACCACCACCACCACCAACAACAACATTCTTTATAACACCGTCAGTAGACACACGTCCTTACAACAATAAATAAATATATAAAAAATTTACAACAAAAGCAACAACAAAAAGAACATCATTCACCAACAACAAAACAAATCACAATAGTATTAATGCAGTAGTATTAATGATCATATACTGTATTGCGTGTATATATAAACCCATCATCTCATTTTCATATTCATAATTCCCTGCCTGTGATGTATAATCTCTTGTGTGGATCACGCCACGTAACTTATGACCAACAAAGACACTGTGTTACTAGAAGCTTTCTTTTTGTGAATCGTGGAGATGAATGTCCTCTATCCCTCCTCAGTTTTAAATAGCAATGAAAACTATCCTTAATTATTGAAGACAATAAACGTTTACAAAAATTTTTTTTACCGAGACAACGTTTTGAAACGTACCTAATAAGGCTCCTTCAGTAGTGTTGGCAGTGAGGTATTTGATCTATTCTTAATTATATGAACACTGCGGTCTGGATTTTTATGTGAAAAGTTAACGTAGAAAAAATTTAGGTTTCCCCAAGTTTAAAGTTGAGGCTCAAGTTTGACTCCGGACACAAGAAAACATCGAAGGGATTTTTTTTTAACATTTATTTTAAGAAAGTTAATAGACCTGTATTAAGAAGTTTTGAGGCTACACATAATGACTCAGATATTACTATTTATCTATTACGACATGACCGGAAGAGATTAAAAGAATTAGTACACAAAATATAACAGAATTTTAAAACATGTTCACTTTTCAAATCTAGGTATCTACTCGTATCGATATTTATATCCATATCTTCCCCATTCCATCTCTGTCTCCTTGTCTCTGTCTGTCTCTGTCTGTCTATCTGTCTGTCTGTCTGTCTCTGTCTCTCTGTCTGTCTGTCTGTCTGTCTGTCTCTCTCTCTCTCTCTCTCTCTCTCTCTCTCTCTCTCTCTCTGTTGCATGAGCATCGCTAATGCATTCTCTTTCAAAGGATGATTTAGGTTGGCCCCACCTCCTCCTTAACACACTTGTTCTCACTAACACTTGACGATGCTCCTCACGCTACAGATTCTCTGCTGCTGCTGCTGCTGCTGCTGCTGCTGCTGCTGCTGCTGCTGCAGCTGCTGCCAGTGTTGTCACTACTAATGGCTTTACTGCCGTTAAGCCTGTTTTTGCTGACACTGCTGCTTCTATTGCAGCCGATGATGATTCTGTCGTTTTTGTTGCTGCTAATGGTATTTTTGCTGCTTGTTCTACTTCCATTGCTGCTGCTGCTACTGCTTATATTGTAGCTACTGTTGCTACTGCGTCTACTGCTACTGTTTCCTGGAGGAGGGAAGTACGATGTCTAAAGTTTTTGAACTGTAGTGTAATCACGCCTCTGGGAAGACCGTGATGGAGTGATGATGAAAGTGTTTCTTCTTTTCTTTGGGTCAGCCTGCCGATGTGTTAATAATAATAACTTTTGTGGTTAGTGTTGCTGCTATTATTGTGTTGGACACAATGATAACGTCAACAAGGCTACACACTGTGATAACAATGTTACACATACCAGATTACGAGTCTACAGCCATGATGACACACTCAGCATGGCTGACGGGAGGCGTGGCAAGGTTAGGTCAACATTGATACAATATAAAATGTGACAGTTTATCATGCTTTATGAGGACTGTTAGTTGCCATCACCGTTATAAGTTTCTGTCTGACGTAATACAGTGTTTCAAAAAGATGGACCCAATTTCAAAGCAGTATATACTGAAATTGGGTACAATTTCTTTCTTATTCCTACGATGAAATGATAATTGACACAGACTTCTTGAGGAATTTATTAAAATGACTTAACTTGTAGACGTGATATTGATATTCGACGAAATAATTTGAAATGACGTTTTGGAATTTCAAGAAGATTTATAATCATAATTTTTAATAAATTTGGTTATAAACTCTCACCAGAGTATATACATAAAAAATTGATTTTTTTTCCGATTTTTTGTATAAATTATGTTCCTAAAATTATATTGTATAATATAAAATTGTATAATCCAAAAATATTGTATGCTGATGAAAAATGGTAAATATTTTTTCCTAAAAAATATTGTAGGTTCCCAAAATAATTTTAATTATTATAATAGTTTATATTTTGTTGCATAAATATCGTTTGTTCCTAAAAATATTTAAAATTTCTATTAATTTCCTATAAATTTTCGAGAAATTATTAGTTGTTCCAAGAAAAACATATTGTGAAACGTTGATTAATTTAAAAATAGAAAATATTTTAAATTCATGAAATATAATTATTAATTTGTAAAAAAAAACTGTCAAGTCAAAAATATATTAAAAAATACTGCTTTTGTTATGCTTACCTAAAAAATATTATTTATAAAATAAAAAAGCAAAAATATAGAACTTCTTTACAATAAAAAAATTAAAACCACCTCTGTTATCTCAAAATAATATATTTCTGTACATGGGGGGTATTGGAGCTGCCCTTCCCTATCTAGGATATAATCTGACTACCTCCCATCACCAGGTGCTGTACAACGCTCATGAATCTAACGCTTCCTCGTAATTATAATAATTATAGGCTTAAAGTAATTAATAATTAATATTTAAAAGATTTGAAAATATATGCATCAACACGGATAATAATTATATTTTGATCCTCGCATCTGGAAATATAGTTTAAAAACCAATTATTATGTATAATCTTTCCAATATGTATAAACCTCTTACATAAAATGTATTATACATAGGATATTAATATGAAATAGAAGAGAGGCACGCCACACAAGCCCTACTAATCTATGCTAGGCAGGTCCTTAAAATACATCACTGTAGTGAGAATACTGCACGATAATAGTCACATTACAGTTACTGGAACAATCCACAACTAACACATAATCTGAAAAGGAAGAAAGTGAGAAGACGTTTTTGTCTGTCTTAGGCCATCATCTAGCCGATTGCTAGGAGTATCATCTTGGATGGTGGATATATATATATATATATTTTTTTTTTTATTAACACATCGGCCGATTCCCACCAAGGCAGGGTGGCCCGAAAAAGAAAAACTTTCATCATCATTCACTCCATCACTGTCTTGCCAGAAGGGTGCTTTACACTACAGTTATAAAACTGCAACATTAACACCCCTCCTTCAGAGTGCCGGCACTGTACTTCCCATCTCCAGAACTCAAGTCCGGCCTGCCGGTTTCCCTGAATCCCTTCATAAATGTTACTTTGCTCACACTCCAACAGCACGTCATATATATATATATATATATATATATATATATATATATATATATATATATATATATATATATATATATATATCCCACCGTCTCCCGCCGAGGTAGGGTGACCCGAAAAGTATGAAAGACTTTCACCATCATTCACTACATTGCTGTTCTTGTTAGAGGCGCGCCGATAGTACAGTTAATTAAGATGCCCCTACCCACTGTAATATACCTACCTCCTTTAGAGTGTAGGCACTGTACTTCCCACCTCCAGGACTCATGTGGGGAATTTTGTGATTCCCCAGAACCGTTATGCCCACCCTCCAGTTGGGGGAATTTAGGGAAAGGGGGGGGGATGTGGAGAAATTTTCTCCAGAAGACGGGGGGGGTATCAACCCTTCAGCTCTTTCTGCCCTGAGAAACGACCCTCTCAGAAGGGGCAATGGCGTCTTGCGCTTCCGCATCAATACTTTAATTGGAAGCATATGACCAGTGTGTGTCGTAGACACGCCACTTCCTAGCAAGAAACCAGTGTTGCAACCATAGTGTGGGTTAATGAGAGGAAATTAATCTCTTACAAATAGCAGGAAAATTAAAGAAACCCTGCACCCACTATGTGCAATTTGAGGCTAGCAAGAATTGTTATCTATACCCACACAACAAGAAATCAAGCATTTGCATTGCTAATTGTTGAAGTTTGGCAAAGAAAGGAAATTGTGCTGAGGTCAGCGGCTAGGAGCAGCACCTAGGAGGGCAGAGGACGCCGCAGAGCAGATTGCTTTTAAACTCAGTAGAGACAACTCGTGCTTCACGCTATAATAAGACACTAGTGATTAGGCGTTTCGTTAATAAAAGACAATCCACATTTGCAGTAGAACAATTACAGGAATCGTATTGAGCTGCCTGTAGTAACATTACTGTGAATTTAAACGATTGAAAGACAATTATGTGTACCGTAAGACACTTCTTCTTCAATCAAGACAGCGGATATCCAGGTGATACTTAAGGGTCCGATACAATTACCCAGGTAAGTCTGCTTAGACATAGTGTGGTTCAGTTGACTGCGCAGTTAGTAACTGATGTATGTTCTAGGCAGATTTATCATACACCCGGTAACCCGCGGGCTTTTGAGCCCAAAAAAGTGAGTACCTAAGTCACTGTTCAGTATTGAGTTACTGAATGTATATTGCCATACGCTCCTCAGGGGCAATTATTCTCATACTCACGTTTATCTTATTTTTTCACACAACCCTTAGGGAGTGTATACGACAGCTCTTCGAGACACGTCCTTGGAGGCGGCTGCGAGGGTGAGAGCTGTCATTCAAGCTAAGTGCCATCTACAGTTCACTTTATCGTATAACTTAGCTTGTCCCATATCCCTAAAAGACGACGCCTAGAGAGGTGTCAATTCTGTATATACTTAATTACTAAGAATTAGCCTCGTAACTCCTAAGCTAATTATACACTACAATTACATTACTACTACACATATTTAAATTAAGTTAGAAATAGTCGTTTAGCTTAAGGCAGTAGTTACACTTCCCATAAACAATAACGCCTTAGGCACCTTCAGCCCGTCAGTTTGAGACAGCTGAGCCGACGGCCAGTTAGTCACAATTTTGTTGTGAGAAGGGCGTCCTTCCTCTGTGTCCTTGCACGGTGAATACATTCGTACCCCACATGATCGCCACAGGCAAGGGACTCACTAGTTGGAGCAGGCAGTAGCATGACTCGCACAGGTATTCTCAGGTAACCCCCCCAACACTACCACGTGAGTATTGGTGAATACATTCAGGTGTACACATGTGTAGAGGTGGCACTCCCACGACCAGAGATTACCATATCAACTGCCTGTCACAATCACACTGCCTGCTGTGAGGAATAAAGGTCAGTACCCCATTGATTGAAGTTACCCTGAATTGGAGCAGCAGACTTCAGACTGAATTGATGACTGAAACAAGGGACCAGTAACCTGACTCAGCCGTGATCCCACACACACACTGCTTTAATTCCTCACAACTTATATCCAGTTAACCAGCTTCTCTTAATCCCTTTATAGATATTATCGTGCTCATCCTACAAAAGCACATCATGTTATAAAAATCACTTGCCTTCAATCCTATACAATTCGCTCATACACGCTTTTTGGATGTGCAAGTTCTTTACCTAAAAAGTCTCCTTTTAACCTCCCTTCAACCTTTCCTAGGACGACCCCTACCCCACCTTCCATCCACTAAAGATTTATACACCCTCCAAGACATCCTATTTTGCTCCATCCACTCTAAATGTTAACCCCTCCTCAGCCCTCTGGATAATACTTTTAATATCCCTGCACCTACTTCTAATCTTCAAACTTAGAATTCTCTGTATAATATTCACAGCACACATTGCCCTCAGATACGACATCTCCACTGTGTCCAGCCTCCTCGCTGCAACATACACAACCCATACTTCACATCCATATAAGTGTGTTGCTACCACTATACTCTTATACATTCCCTTTTTTGCCTCAATGGATAACGTTTTTTGTCTCCACAGATGCCTCACTGCACCTCTCACCTTTTTCCCTTCATCAGTTCTATGATTCACCTCGTCTTTATTAGTCCCATTCCCTGATAAGTTCACTCCTAAATATGTGAACACCTTCACTTCCTCCTTACTCACTTCTTGTTTGGTAATTCTTCCAATATTTTTATTACTCCCTTCTTCAAGTCTAATATCCAGTCTTTCATTACCAGTTTTTTGTTGTTGCACTCGTCACTTTGCTCTTTCCTATGTTCATTTTTAATTTCTTTCTTTTACATACCCTCTCAAATTCGTGTGCCAACCTTTACAACTTTTCTTCAGAATCTCCCGAGAGCAACTGTGACAACTCTTCTTTGTATTAGATTCTTCATCTTTTAATCCCACACATTTCCCCAACACCGTAGCATTCTGTTATTTTACAACCCCATCTATAAATGTTAAACAACAATGGTGGCATCATGTATCCCTGTCAAAGGCCTACTTTTACTGGGAAACAATCTCCCTCTCTCCTACATACTCTATCCTGAGCTTCACTATCCTCATAAAAACTCTCCATACATTTGCAGTATCTGCTACATTGCTTCCCTATCAACCCTATCATATGCCTTTTCCAAATCCATAAATGCATCGAACACGTCCTTACCTTTTCTAAATATTGTTCATTTAGATAACAATGGTATACAGTAACGACACGTGTATGAGTAACATACATGTGCAACAATTGGTTCCCTTCATTGTCGAAAGTTTATGCCTACATAGTAAGGTTCATCAGTCTAATACTAAGAACATAGCAGAATCAGTAGCGATGTAAAGAACTGATCATTCCATCAACCTTGAAGATGCAGTTTAGAGTTTTTGACCATCTAACAACTAAGTCTTCAACACTAATGGACTCATCACATCGTGTGGAAAAGGACATTTGCGTACAGTTCAGAACTTTTATTAAAGGAAACGTTTCACTACGAATGAAGAAGAAGAAGCCACTGGTGATAAAACGTTTCCTTTAATATATGTCCTGAACTTTAACAAGTGTCCTTTTTTCACAGTTTGTCGGTATCGCTATACCATTTACAACCTGATCACACCTTCGTTACCTTGCCACTGTTTCTGTCTCTGTATTTTACTGAAGAAGCCTACTGAGTTTATATTAATATTGGAAAGGAATGTTAATACGTCGTCAACAGGTGAACGAGGTTTCGACATCTAAGCTTGACATTTTCTTGTTCTGATTTAAATTTCTGGATTTGTTGGCGAAATCCCCCGAATGAATTATAAGCGAGCCGGAAAATGTACCCATAAATGATGAGAGTAGTTTTCCTGGCCATTTAACAAGGGCAAGCGAAGCGAAACTTCTGCATAAGATGACAGGTCTCAAGGATATGTTACCTTTGTGTGTTTTTGGAAGACTTTAAAAATAAAGTAATTTAGGGTAGATAGTTTTTAGTTCCCCAGAATGTTATTGTGTGCTTTATTACCTCTATTTTTTTCTGAATTCCATGTTGAACTCAACATTGATGTTGCGTAATGGATTCTTGGAGAGTTTTTCACAAGTATTTGTATCATTTAATAACTCACAGGCTTCTTGATTATAATCAGATTAATTATGACAGTATATCAATGGTAAATAATACCGATAAGATGACTAATTAGACACGTGTGTCTAATTTATCATCTTGATATATTATTTGTCAGACACTCCATACGAAAGCAAAAGACTTGGCAGACGGTGCAACGTACCCCCAGTGAAAAGTAGGGGCGCCACTGGAACACTAATAGAAAACACAATAAGTGTCCGGGGCCCAAGACTGTTCAACAGCCTCCCACCAGCCATAAGGGGCATTACAAGTAGACCTCTGGTTGCCTTCAAGAGGGAGCTGGACAGATACCTAAAGTCAGTGCCAGATCAGCCGGGCTGTGGTTCGTACGTTGGACTACGTGCAGCCAGCAGTAACAGCCTCGTTGATCAGGCCCTGATCCACCGGGAGGCCTGGTCATAGACCGGGCCGCGGGGACGTCGATCCCCGGAATGCCCTCCAGGTAGACTCCAGGTAGGTTGGTAGACACCTACATCGTGGAATCTTAGAACAGAGAACATCTTCACAAAAACTGGATATTTTTATTCAGGAAACGTTTCGCCAGCAGGTGACTTCTTCGGTCCAATAATACAGAGATGAACGGTGGAAGATGAGGAGTTTCAGGTAATCAGTCCCTCAGCCTAGAATCGATGTGTTCAGCCGAGACTGAATGAACACATCCACTGCAGGCAGAGGGACTGATTACCTCAAACTCCTCCTCATCTTCCACTGTATTGGACTGAAGAAGTGACTGGCTGGCAAAACGCTTCCGGGTTAAAGATACCCTAAACGTTGCACAAGTTTCTCATTAACTCAAGTATAAAAGCGCCCAACAAGTCTACGGTGTTCATCACCTGCCCCGAGGCTGAGATACTGTGTATCTTATATAATGTCTTCTATATGTAAATATCTTCTGCTTATAATGGCACAAACTCAGAATTATCCTTTCTAGCTTGGCTGTCCTTTTAAAGGACCACTTAATACTGATCAGGTTGATGAGCATGACCTTAGGTGCTAAGTTTCTGAGAGCCAGTTTCTGTATCGTTACTTTTTTTTAAGATTCTCTTAAAGTAATTTCTCAAGCCTTAGAGGATGTATTGTAAATATGACCTAATGTAAAGTGGCGAGGCAACCCCCTGGGGCGTTAATTACTGTGTGGAGACCCAAAGATGTAGGATACACTTGTTCACTGATGCAGTTTTCCAGGAAGACCCGATTCTTCTTCCTGAGTCCCATGTTGAGTGTGTTTTCATAGCGAATATTCTTTACCAGCCTTTGAGAAGAGGGTTGGTAAAGAATATTACGTGGAAGAACGTCATCGTGGGGTCAATGATGAAGCAACACTTTACGATAAAATGAGGAGACCCACACGGAGACAGAAACACAGTGTAGAATTAGTTGGGGGCCATGCTGAAACTTTACACATAAAAGAAGAAACACGCAAGAGGAAAACTACTGAAGCAGCCCTAAATGAGGCAAAACCCAATTTCAACACATCCAAAGGTAAATGGATTCCTAGTAAATAAATCTCAGCTCCAGACTTAATATTTCAACGACCTTATCACATAAATACATGCATATATTCATACATGCACACATATTACATACATATATGCACATACACACACTATAGATGTGTGTATATATATATATATATATATATATATATATATATATATATATATATATATATATATATATATATATATATATAAGAAGGATGGGGTCCACCTCTGGTGCAAATTGTGGGACCCATAGCCTCGGAGAAGTGGATAAAAGGCATCAAGGAAGAATATTTGGATTTCTTCCTGAAGCCGTTTGAATATTCCACTTCTCCTACCACCCATCCTAAATACACACATACATACATATAAATGCTTTATTAATAGACAGAATACATTTATAAAACACACAAACATGAACATGAATACAATGGTACAATATGTCAAAGATTATGAATCTCCTCCAGCTCCTCCGAAGCCGGGCGCGAGCCGAGTATGCAGCATGCGTTTCCCTCTGGATGGCCACGCTGAGACGCTGGAACATGAACGTGGCTGCCCTTGGGTCCCTGGTGGTGTCGATGAGTCTGGAACCCAGCTCTTTAAGGAAACGTGTTGCATTTTTCCCCACGCTCCCAAGGTCTCCGATCCCACTGGGACAAATTTATACTGTTGGCTTATGTCCCTGTACTTGCCGATCTTGTACTCCTCTCTGTGGTCAGCAGCTCCTCCCTGTCGCCCAACACTGTGATGGATGTAGGTGTCAGCCAGTGTCGACACGCAGGTATAATCCCATGCTAAGAGCTTGCCATTCTTCCAAGGATAGATGGTGATCCCGTCGGGGCGGTTTGCTGGGTTGTGGGCGTTGTTGGCTGCTAGTGATCGAGGCTCTCTCTCGGCTGGGCATCCAGCTGTAGCGAGGGTTCTCTTTATGATGTCGTTGACCTCATTGTGTCTTGCATGCCAACCCTTGGTTTTAGAACAGTTAAGACCATGTAGACCATATTGGTCGGCTTGCGCATCGCCGCAAATACACGTATATTCCGTGTGAATGGGGGCAGCAAGGCGCAGAGCCACTGCAATACGAAGGGTCTTAGGGTCCAGGCGTGTTCCCATGGCCGAAATGGGAACTGTTTGGAGGAAGTCCCCAGAGTGAGGTGCACTCACGGCTAGGAGACGGGCAGTCTCCCTGTCTGATGTTACGGCCCTGAGCATATTGGCAAGTATCTTTTCAACAATGGGGCTGTCCCAGCTTGACTGTTTGTAGGCCTGTTCTTCACTAGGTTTTGGTGTTGGAGCAGCAAGAGTCTCCCATTCAGTGATGGCACTGGTGTAGCTAGGGTCCTGTATTCCTGCTGAATCACTGAGGTTGTATGGAAGAATTTGTTTTATTAGCTCATTTGATGCTATGGAAGAGGA
>WNWK01003299.1:0-172063 GCA_009830355.1 Cherax destructor
CCCCTGCTTTTAACATTTCTGTCATGATTCCGTCAATTCCAGCTGCTATACCCCCTTTCATTCTACGTAATGCCTCACGCACCTCCCCCACACTCACATCCTGCTCTTCTTCACTCCTAAACAATGTTGTACCTCCCTGGCCAGTACATGAAATTATCGCCTCCCTCTTTTCATCGACATTTAAAAGTTCCTCAAAAGATTTCCGCCATCTACCCAATACCTCCAGCTCCCCATCTACTAACTCCCCTACTCTGTTTTTAACTGACAAATCCATTTGTTCCCTAGGCTTTCTTGCCTTGTTTATCTCACTCCAATTTTTTTTCTTGTTTTCAGCAAAATTTCTTGACAGAGCCTCTCCCATTCTTTCATCCGCTCTTCTTTTGCACTCTCTCACCACTCTCTTCACCTTTCTTTTACTCTCCATATACTCTGCTCTTCTATTAACACTTCTGTTTTGTAAAAACCTCTCATAAGCTACCTTTTTCTCTTTTATCACACCCTTTACTTCTTCATTCCACCACTCACTCCTCTTTCCTCCTGCACCCACCCTCCTATAGCCACAAACTTCTGCCCCACATTCTAATACTGCATTTTTAAAACTATCCCAACTCTCTTCAACCCCCCCCCCCACTACACCTACTTGCACTAGCCCACCTTTCTGAAAATAGTTGCTTATATCTCACCCTAACTTCCTCCTCCCTTAGTTTATACACTTTTACCTCTCTCTTACTTTCTGTTGCCATTTTCTTTTGTCCCATCTACCTTTTACTCTAACTGTAGCTACAACCAAATAATGATCTGATATATCCGTTGCCCTCTATAAACATGTACATCCTTAACCTACTCATCAACCTTTTATCCACCAATACATAATCCAACAAACTACTTTCCTTACGTGCTATATCATACCTTGTATATTTATTTATCCTCTTTTTCATAAAATATGTATTACTTATTACCAAACCTCTTTCTACACATAGCTCAATTAATGGTTCCCCATTTACATTTACCCTGGCACCCCAAATTTACCTACTACTCCCTCCACAACATTTTTACCACTTTAGCATTAAGATCCCCAACCACAATTACTCTCTCACTTGGTTCAAAACTCCCCACACACTCACTCAACATTTCCCAAAATCTCTCTCTCTCCCTCTACACTTCTCTCTTCTCCAGGTGCATAAACACTTACTATAACCCACTTTTCATCCAACCTTTATTTTACTCCACATAATCCTTGAATTTATACATTTATATTCCTTCTTTACCTGCCATAACTGATTATTCAACATTATTGCCACTCCTTCTTTAGCTCTAACTCTATTTGAAACCCTGATCTAATCCCATTTATTTCTCCCCACTGAAACTCTCCTACCCCCTTCAGCTTTGTCTCACTTAAAGCCAGGACATCCAGTTTCTTTTCATTCATAACATCTACAATCATCTCTTTCTTATCATTCGCACAACATCCACGCACATTCAAACATCCCACTTTGACGGTTTTCTTCTTCTTCTTTTTAGTAAGCTATACAGGAAAAGGGGTTACTAGCCATTGTTCCCGGCATTTTAGTTGACTTTTACAACACGCATGGCTTACGGAGGAAAGATTCTTATTCCACTTCCCCATGGATATGAAAGGGAAAAGCAATAAGAACAAGAACTATTAAGATAAAATCAAAGAAAACTGAGATGAGTGTGTATACAATAAACGTGTACATGTTTGCGTAGTGTGACCTAAGTGTAAGTAGAAGTAGCAAGACGTGTTAATAAATCATTAACAACACTGCATCATAGTGAGAGAAAATTCACGATGCTCTAACCCACAGGACCACCCAATCCTTCGAAGACCACCCATCCAGCAGAGCTAGGTGTTGTACTGTGATCCGAGGACATACGATGGTGTGGGTCCCTCAGAGCTAATTTCATTCTACTTCGCGTTTGGTGTACTAGCCTCTTCAAGCAGTATATATATTATTGTAACCTCGAACGCATGGTATTTAAACAATAACAACACTGCGACTAGTTGGGAGCTCGATCCCGTGTCGTTTTAGCCCGCCTCATGGAGAGCGAAAATTCACGATGCTCTAACCCACAGGACCACCCAATGCTACAAAGATCACGCACCCAGCTAGGTGTTGTACCGTGATCTGAGAACCTGCAAACTCTGTATCTGAGTCCACAGCGCCTGTTTGTGAATTGTTAAGCATTTCAAATATATTTCATTGTCCACTGCATGTGGCAGGATTTGACGAAATAATTTTGTAAACAAGCCTGGTGCCCCGGGGTATGGGGAAACATCGCTTAGGATTGTTACAGGGCAACTGCAGTGTTTAAGCAGATGGAAGTCGGTTATCCAGAATAGATGATATCAATGAAGAATCTCGAGTTCATTTTTTTGGAATATGAAACGTGCTGGTTCCAATTTTACGAATATCAATCGTCGTAATACGGGACAGAATTGAAGGCTCTGTTTAAAGTACTGCATGACAAAATATGACGGTCAAATATGCAAACAATAAGTCTGGATAGGCAAAAGGGCATCTATAACAGCATAGGTAAAGTAGATAAATAATATCCATGTGCTAACTAGTGAAAAAATAAGTTGATCATCCTTTAACTTTACTGTGAAGGCCTAAGTCTAACCATGAAGCTTTTTAACTGCTTAAATGCTTCAGTAGAAAGTATGGACTTTTGAAGCAAGAGGTGGGCATGATGTGGAAAGGGAGTGCCCGCATCGTGCTTCAACAGCTTATATTTTTCACTATATCTCAGGTTGATGAATCCTTCTTTACTCTCCGACAACATTTTGAACATCTGCTCTCCACAGATCCAATTCTATAGCGAACACCAATTTTATTTCCCATTCGTTGAGCTAACAAAAGGATATTTTGCATTCAGTACACTTTTCTTCTGCCAAATTAAAGAGGAATAAATAAGTAAAGCATCAACGCCCAGATAACAAATCGTAACCATTTCCTGGTGTACCTGGGTGTGTCTCCTCATGTATAATTGGTGTATTCTTACTTCAACCCCAAACATTTATACATAGCCTGAAAAATACATAGGAAATGTTTGTAAGTTGTGATCTATGCACTCATCCAATTAAAATATAAACAGATCCGTTGAGTAGAAAAGGAAATGGTCGAGCATACACGCTACAAAGATCCCTCGGAAATCAATAATACCTTGAATTCAGACATATTTAATGCTTTGTAGATCAAACGTTGTTGAAGTGGTCTTGACCATAGCATATTAAAATACTCAAACATAATCCTTCCCTACGCGCTTCTCTGTTTAACAAGAAAATACTCCAAATCGGACAGAAACGTCGTAATTAGTTCCAGCCACATTTGTGTGGGTTATTTATTAATAACCCACTCAAAAAATTATTCATAACATTACTACGTAGAGAGTGAGTAGAAAATAACTGAGCATGAGGACGCAATAAACAACATGTCTGCCAGAAACTTCACTTGTAAAATAGGTGTAATAATTCGAAATGCTGGAAAAAAGGTTATCAGCGCTTAAAATAAACTCTTATTTCGTATTTAAGGACAAGAGCTATGAGATGCAGCGAAGGAGAGTTTCTCTCAAGGGTATAATTCAGTACACAAAGCTGGAATTAAATTGGCTCGCGTGGACACACGCAAACATACACACACATACACACACATACACACGCACATATACACACTCAAACACTCTAACACACAGTCCCACCCACTACTTTTCACACATTCAATAACCCCACACTCATATAGGCCCACACACACATTCCCACGCACACATAGACTCACACGCACACACTCTCCCCCACACCCTCCTCCCACCTCTCTCGACCTCATTCTCTTTTTTCTCTCCCCCTTATCTCCCTCTTTCCTTTCTCCTATTTCTCTCATTCTCTCTACCCCTTTGCCTCTTCCTCCCCCTTTCTCTCCTCTATTTCTCCCCTCTTCTCCCCCTCCCCTTCGCTACTTTTCCCCTTCTCCCTCTCTCTTCCCCTCCCTACCTCCCTTCTCCCACTTCCTCCCTCCGCCCCCCACATACACACACACACACACACACACACCAACACACATGCACACACTCATACACACACACTTACAGCCCCGGTAGCCAGGTGGCTAAAGATCTCGCTTCACGCACGGAGGGCCCGGGTTCAATTCCCTGCGGGGCGGAAACATTTCGAAGTGCTTCCTTACACACACACACACACTCACACACACACACACACACACACACACACACACACACACACACACACACACACACACACACACACACACACATACAACAGACCTAGTGTCTAATTGACATGTGCCTAGGACAAAATGGTAACTAACTAACACACACACACACCTCTTTCTCTCTCCTCCATTGCCTTTCCCACTTTTGGTTTCACCCTCTCTCTCCTTACTCCACTATCCTTACCCCCATCTCTCTCCCTCTCTGCCAATGTCTCCCCCTCCCACCCTCTATCCCTCTTCCCCTCTCTCATCCTCCAACAAACACCTCTACACACCTACACATACAAAAAAAAAGGGTTGCCAAATAGCAGGACTGAAAACCACAATGACTCTTGGTATAGCTGATTTACCTATCATTGACGGTGCTCCCTCAGTACAAACACTAATGAGTCTACTAGAACGTAGTTGCAGATTTTCTAGGTATGACTTTACTTTGTCATATATGTCTGATCCATGAAGTGACTCAAGACTCATAAGTTCTTCATAGTTAAAATTATCATCAATTCCTCTTATAAAAATGCATAACTGGGCTACATCACATATGTCAGCAGATTCGTTCAAAGCTAAATAAACGAAAGTAAAGCCTGGGCAAGGTCTTTCAGTTGGTCAGATAAATCAAGGAAAAGTTCTTCAGTTCGTCTTGTAACTGTTGTCTTTGACACAGAGATTTCGTCTACTTTTCTTCCAATATTCTTATCACCAATACATCTTGCAAATATCTGGAGAAAAGTCTTAACAATATCTTCTCCATCAGAGAAAAGCTTCCTGGAGTTTACCTGGAGAGATTTCCGCGGGTCAACGCCCCAGCGGCCCTGTCTGTGACCAGGCCTCATGTTGGATCAGATCCTGATCAACCAGGCTGTCGCTGCTGGCCACACTCAGTCCGACGTACGAACCACAGCCCGACTGGTCAGGTACCGATTTTAGGTGCCTGTCCAGTGCCTGCTTGAAGACACCCAGGGGTCCATTGGTAATCCCCCTTATGTACGCTGGAAGGCAGTCTTGGGCCCCTGACACTTATTGTGTTGTCTCTCAACGTGCTAGTGGCACCCCTTCTTTTCATTGGGGGGGGGGATGTTGCATCGCCTGCCGAGTCTTTTGCTTTCGTAGGGAGTGACTCTCGTGTGCAAGTTTGGTACTAATCCCTCTAGGATTTTCCAAGTGTATATAATAATGTATCTCTCCCGCCTGCATTCCAGGGAGTACAGTTTTAGGAACTTCAAGCGTTCCCAGTAATTGAGGTGGTTTATCGCAGTTATGTGAAGGTTCTCTGTACATTTTCTAGGTCAGCAATTTCTGTTTGTTTTAGCCGATACAAAGGCAGTGTCGTAAGACGCTTCCGTCGTCACAAAACTTTCAAAATTTCTTTTAACACATATATTTTGTCTTCTTTTTATTTTAGACCTTTTTCGTTATCATATACTCTTTCCATAACTCAGACTCGAGCAATAACTTCAGTTATTCATCTATTTCATCCTGATATTTTTGATCGTGTCTATTAAAATCATGTCTTCTATTATCTGAGAGAAAGTTTTCACAAATAATGCACAATGTTTTTGTGAAGGAGCCACAACAAACAATAACTCATTTTCCCACTGTTCATTAAGCTGACACTTGCTACCACTTTCTTTTGCACTGTGATGGCGGACTGACCTTATAAAAGAAAGCTCTTCCACAAGAGTGTCAGTTCTAAACTGACTCGTAAAAATGTTTTCCACACTACAGCCACTGCTGGTGCCTGGCGCCCCAAGACCAAACAAGTATCAAACGTGTACACTTACGGAACGACTCCAGTACAAAAGTTCATCTTTGGTTAGTGTCCCTGATAAGGGCAGACCACTTTGTGTAGTGGATATATAGCAACTCATTAATGTGAAAGGTGACATTAGTTAAAGGATGTGCACGAAATCGTAAAATCACTAAAAATTATTACTAAGTTTTAGATGTATTCTCAATAAAACTCATTTATAGCTATAAGTTACTTGAATTAATGTTATAAAAATATTCCACAAATCGGTTGTTGGTTAATAATTTTTCTATGACTAGTCTTTCTTTTTTATTATTATGACTGGGGTGCAATGGACCCCTTCTAATTATGCAATGTATTACTTTTGGCTTATGCGCCATAGGTTGGCCATCCCTGCACTAGAGGATAGGAGGGATAGGGAGGACATGATAACGTACAAAATACTGAGGGGAATTGGCAAGGTTGACAGGGCTAGAAAGTTTCAGAGATGGAACACAGAGACAAGGCGACACAAATTGTAGTTGAAAACTCAGATGAGTAACAAGCATGTTAGGAAGTATTTCTTTAGCTTTTGAATTGTTAGGACGTGGAACAATCTGGAGAGTGAAGAGGCGAGGCCATGAGCTGTAACTCGACCCCTGTAACCACTTATAGGTGCGTACTCACACACAAGAGCTGCATGTATTGAACAGAGTGGTGCAGAAAACTGCCATATGGATTGTTAACGTCAAATATTTCACAGCAGTGATACTATATATTAATGTGGTCATGCTGGACAATGAGTAAGTTATATTTCTTTGTGAGTGTGCATTTGTAGGTGTGGAACAATGGCAAATATTCAATAGCTGAACAGACATGAGTGAGGACTGATGATCTGCCAGAATAATGGTATTTACATTATGGATGGTATACACATATACACGGCAAGATCCAACGCTGGAACACTGAAGGTCACAATTCAAACTCAATTTTTTTTTTTAGGGTGTAGATAGTTTTGTGAGTTGTGTCTCTGAAAACAGAAGGAAATTAATAATATGGATTTTTTCGAGGGTGAGAATAACATGTTTCATATATTAAAGAGAAATTGAAAGCACAACAGCACTCTGGTGTTTTTGCTGACGACTAGGCAGAGAGTAGGGGGAGGGGGTTCAAGCATAGCTTCAGTACTGTGCAAATTAATTGGGAGAGGAGTACATGTTTATATTATATCATAATATATATTAGTCTCCGGCTTAATTAATGTAGTTTGGGTTCTTTTCTTTTCAGAAGAGTTTGCTACCGACTTCCGGAAACCATCCAGCTGTGGTGTTACTCTGTGACTCTCGTCAGTGCTACAACAGCTGTTGTTCTGTAAGACTATTGCTGCAAGAAAACATATCTGTCGGATATCCGAAAAGTCATCTCTTGGTCTGATTCTGAAGAGAGCTGACGACACTGGTGATTGTGGAGCTCTGTGTGGGAGAAAACGCTTGAGAACACCTCATGATGACCAGGTTATTATAAGAAATAGTGTGAAGGACCCCAAGAAAACCAGCAAAGATCTAGAGAGATTTGGCTTCAGCTGGCGTATATGTTGAGTGTTCAACATTTCAATGAAGACTCCTTGAAGATTGCAGAAGTGCCAGAAAGCCGATAAAGAAACAATTATTGACTGCTACTATGAAGAAAAAACTGCTGTGGTGGGCACTCAATTATAAAGGATGGACGACAGATAAACGGAGAAAAGTTATATTTTCAACTATTTTTATATTAATTTTTAAAGTACATGGGAACAGATCAGTGGTATTGAGACGGAGCAAATGCGAACCTCTTCGGAAAAGACACATTTAACAAGTACCAAAATACCCACCTAAGAGGATGTTTCAGGGTGGGTTAAGTGATAAAGGCCCTGCAAAGCTTGTTATAGTTCACAAAACGATAGAGACTTTCCTGATGGAGAAGACTTTTTCCAGCCGGATCTTGGCCACACTTCCAGAAAAATGTTGACATTCTTTGAAAAAGTGGATTAAACGTTATAGTGTTATCTAATGATTTTACGCTTCTTGTTTTACCACGTTTCTGGGCTGGTGATGAGAAGTAAGGTTTTATTATAAAACTCTGCTATAGCTTGGCTTCAACTGCTCCTGCCTTGGTGACTGAAGTAATAATTTCTCACAGTAAAATTAAGAGTAACAATAAGGTTATGAATATGGGAATCAATAAGGACAACAATAAGGGTGATAAAAAGGACAAGAAAAGTTAAACTTTAGAAGGCAACAATAATAGTCGCAAAAATAGAGAACAATAAGAACAACAGGAAAGGAACAGAACAACAGTAGGAACAAAACCGGAAGAAGACTACTAACAATACTCGTTATAATGATGGAATTAATAAGTTTACCATTTAACATAGAGGGAAATGACGAGGATAACAGTAGAAACAATATGAGTACAACTACTGGCAGCAGCAGTAAAGATGCATAGAGAGGACTTTCATTACCTCGTGTTGCTGACGGTGTCTGCAATCTGTCTGGAATACATCACAAAACGTACTTTATTAACTGAAATTAAAGAGAGTCGCCGTATGCCACACACCGCACTGAAATCTACATAGACACCAAGATGCAAGGCAGTATGAATACTAAACTGGAAGAAGGTTGGTAAGGCTATTGCAGAACTGAGCTGGTGTTGCTCATGCAACAGATATTAGACTCCCAAGGCTCTTTTACTGCGCCTGCATGACGGCACATATACAAAGTTTCGAGAACCGTCTTAGGCAACTATATGAAGTAGCTTTCCCGGGAATCTTTTCGCCAGGTTCAGAATGGGAAATTGGTACAAAATTTCTTCTCTCTTCTTTCCACACAACGATTAGGAGACAATTACAAGCTCCTCTGAGAATAACAGTCTAAAACCTTTAACTGAGTGACTGGCAGGATCTAGGGAAGTTATAATAACAGTTACTGTGAAAATGTGTTACTGTGAATGGTGAGTATATGTGTGGTGTGTCTGTATGCAATGCTGTGAGTGGTGTGATGCTGTGTGTGGTGTGATGCTGTGTGGTGTGATGCTGTGTGTTGTCTCTTTGTAGTGTGATTCTCTGTGTTTGTGGTGTCTCTTTGTTGGGGGTGTCTTGGTGCAGTATCTGTGTGAGTGTAATTTTGTGCTGTGAGATTCTGTGTGTGGTGTGAATTTGTGTGTGGTGTGTCTGCTTTCGGTGTGTGTGTCGTGTTTGTGTGTGTAGTGTGAGTGTGGTGTTAGTTACCATTTTGTCCTAGGCACATGTGTGTGTGTGTGTGTGTACTCACCTATTTGTGGTTGCAGGGGCGAATCATAGCTTCTGGCCCCGCCTTTTCACTGATTGCTACTAGGTCCTCTCTCTCCCTGCTCCATGAGCTTTATCAAACCTCGTCTTAAAATTATGTATGGTTCCTGCCTCCACTACGTCACTTTCTAGGCTATTCCATTTCCTGACAACTCTATAACTGAAGAAATACTTCCTAACATCCCTTTGACTCATGGGAGTCTTCAACTTCCAGTTGTGACCCCTTGTTTCTGTGTCCCCTCTCTTGAACATCTTGTCTCTGTCCACCTTATCTATTCCTCGCAGTATTTTATATGTCGTTATCATGTCTCCCCTAACCCTCCTGTCCTCTAGTGTCGTCAGGCCGATTTCCCTTAACCTTTATTCGTTCTGGAACTAGTCTTGTTGCAAACCTTTGCACTTTCTCTAATTTCTTGACGTGCTTGACCAGGTGTGGGTTCCAAACTGGTGCTGCATACTCCAATATGGGCCAGACGTATATGGTGTACAGAGTCTAGAACGATTCCTTAGTGAGGTATTGGAACGCTATTCTCAGGTTTGCCAGCCGCCCGTATGCTGCAGCAGTTATCTGATTGTTGTGTGCCTCAGGAGATGTGCTCGGTAGTATACTCACCCCAAGATCTTTTTCATTGAGTGAGGTTTGCAGTCTTTGGCCACCTATATTATACTCTGTCTGCGGTCTTCTTTGCCCTTCCCCGATCTTCATGACTTTACATTTGGCAGGGTTAATTCAAGGAGCCAGTTACTGGACCAGGTTTGTAGCCTGTCTAGGTCTCTTTGTAGTGCTGCCTGATCCTCGACTGATTTAATTCTTCTCATTAACTTCACATCATCTGCAAACAGGGACACTTCTGAGTCTATCCCTTCCGTTATGTCATTCACATATACCAAAAACAGCACAGGTCCTAGGACTGACCCTTGTGGAACCCCACTCGTCACAGGTGCCCACTCTGACACCTCGTCGTGTGTGTGTGTGTGTGTGTGTGTGTGTGTGTGTGTGTGTCTGTCTGTCTGTCTTTTGTCTGTCTGTGTGAATTGCTATTCAATGTGGTTTGGTGGTATGTGCAGTGTTTATATAGTGTGTCTGTGGACTGACTTCGACTCTTGGCCAAGGGACTGCTTATCTCAAACTCCTGATCTTCACCATTCTTCTTTGTATAGAACTGATGAAGCCACTGCGTTGCGAAACGTTTCCTCAGTAAAGATACCTAAGTGTTGCACATGTGTCTAATTTATCAACTTATCGGTTCTCTGAACCATTTATGTACAGTGAGTCTACGTGCATAATGTATCTGTGTGGTTCTATTGTGGGTGGTGTCTTCTTTCTGTATTGATTTGTTGTAAATTATTTTTGCTGTGAAGTGTATTTATATATAGTGTGCCTATGTGGTGTGACTGTGTATGGTGTGTCTTTGTGTAGTGTGACTGTATATGGTGTGTCTCTGTGTTGTGTACCTTTGTGTATTTTGACTTTATGTGGTTTGTGTTTGTATGGTGCTTTTTTTGTGGTGTGTTTTTTATGGTGTGTTTTTGTGGTGCGTCTTTATGTGGTGTGACTGTGTATGGTGTGTCTTTGTGTTGTGTGGCTGTGTATGGTGTGTGTTTGTTTTGTGTGACTGTGTATGGTGCGTCTTTGTGTGGTGTGACTGTGTATGGTGTGTCTTTGTTTTGTGTGACTGTGTATGGTGTGTCTTTGTGTAGCGTGACTGTGTATGGTGTGTCTTTGTGTGGTGTGACTGTGTATGGTGTGTCTTTGTGTGGTGTGACTGTGTATGGTGTGTTTTTGTGTGGTGTAACTGTGTATGGTGTCTTTGTTTTGTGTGACTGTATGGTGTGTCTTTGTGTGGTGTGACTGTGTATGGTGTCTTTGTTTTGTGTGACTGTATGGTGTGTCTTTGTGTGGTGTGACTGTGTATGGTGTCTTTGTTTTGTGTGACTGTGTATGGTGTCTTTGTTTTGTGTGACTGTGTATGGTGTTATTGTGTGGTGTGACTTTGGTATGATTTTCTGTGATTTAGTTCTTAATATGAGGACAGACCATAGTGTTCCTAGAATCAGTGATACAATTACTGAAAATAACTCTCTACTTGGTACTAGAAGTTTACGAATTGAACCAGACTGTCACTAAATGTGTCCATAAGTAAATAAATATTCTATAGATTGATGTAAATGTGTTGTGAAAACCTACCCTAGCAGTATCGCTTTTCATGCCTTCATGTAAGATGTTTTCATTTAATATCACACACCTGAAAGCCACTCCCAAGGAGGTGATCACTAACAATCCTTTCTTTAAATCACTTGCAAAGGCAGTTTCTCAAGAAGAAATTTCTCTCTTAATTCCTAGAATTTTGCAAATTATACTGATAAATCTATGCAGGAATCTGGGATGAAGCTTCTCTTCTTGTCACCTCCCTACAAAAGCATAATTGGAACTATGTGGACTTATGCATAAAAATTAACAAATGGGAGGCTTCACGGCAAAGTAAATAGTTTACCTTGCTGATAAAAGTAATCTTACGGTATTGAGCTTGGCTTCAGTACTACTGATTCAATTTCATCTCTGACTCTTGACTTAAATAATGCCTATTATCATATTCTCATTAGAGAATGCAGATATAGATACTAAAAGAAATTGAGAAAATGAAATTATCGTATATATATTTTTTAATTCTATCACACACACTGAATTACTCCTTCATGATGTAGTTGATAAGTTACCCAAAGAAAGTAACCTGAAGGAAAATGCTGAATATTACTTTAGTAAGTCTGCGTCTAGTAGTATTAATAATATAGGAAAGCTCTTAGAAAGCTGAGTAGATCTGTCGCTAGTTTTGATAACATGAACATAGAGAATTACGTTTATAGAACAACTTGCAGTGTGAACACACTGACTGATGTTGAAAAAAAAATCTCAATGAATGGGGCTCAAATCCATAGCAGAAAGTCCTAAGACTCCCATCGCACCCGCCAGGCAGATTTAGGAGTCACCTGCCATGAGTTCGATCCCTACCCATTCTGTGATTTATTTGCTATCGTGTTATTACGATTTCGTGAGTTATTACTGACGTTGACGTAGGCCAGACTGAGGCTTAGTAAGAAATACTTCTGGCTGTTTGGCAGCTACATAGATAAAACTAAAGATGAAAATCAAACTAAATGAAAAGTGTGTGGAAATTCTTACAGTTAATTTCTTGAACATTATGTGTATAAGTGTCCACTTATTGAGGAATATAGTAATATTTAGTAAAATAATGTCAACATGTATGAAAACGTATCCATGGGTTTTCCCTAGAATAGAGTGATACAATTTTTGTCCAAACCTGTTAATTAATGCGTATTTTAATTTTATTTAACATTACTCATCCACTACTCTCAACATTTATAATAGATATGTCCATTCTAATTTAATTTTAGTTTTCAGTTTTCTTAAAAGGAATCGAGAAGCAGATGGACTTATGAACAAGATTGTAATTAATCACAGTTTTGAAGGTGTTTAAATTCTCTTACAAAGCTTTTCTTACTACTCATCATTTAAATACTGTGCGGCAGGTACCACAATAATACGAGTATATACCAAAGTAAAGGCATCAGAAGATAACGCCATAGTGGATTTCTTGTCTTCAACTCCAGTTTAATATATTTTTAGGATGGTATACGTTGTATTCCCAGTTATCTAACTAGTGAAGTATTTCTAAGAATAGGGATAATGAGAGAAACCTAGGAAGAAATCTAGGCATAACATCGCCAACAAGAGGTGAGCCTAGAAACCAATGAGTGTGCATCCTGCTATTACCTGTCTATGTACATATATGTAATAATTTTAGTATTAGTATAAATGTTTATTATGTAATATTACATTAGATTATTCAAGATCCACTGATAACTAGTGAATTCCGGTGAAACTGAATTAATAGCTGATTTTGATTACAGCCCGGTGGTCTGGTGGCTGGTGGCCCGGTGGTCTGGTGGCTGGTGGCCCGGTGGTCTGGTGGCTGGTGGCCCGGTGGTCTGGTGGCTGGTGGCCCGGTGGTCTGGTGGTTGGTGGCCCGGTGGTCTGGTGGCTGGTGGCCCGGTGGTCTGGTGGCTGGTGGCCCGGTGGTCTGGTGGCTGAGCTCTCTTCACACAGGAGGGCCGGGTTCGATTCCCGGCTGGTGGAAACATTTCGACGTGTTTCCTTACACCTGTTGTCATGTTCACCTAGCAGCAAATAGGTACCTGGGTTGTTAGTCGACTGGTGTGGGTCGCATCCTGGGGGACAAGATTAAGGACCCCAATGGAAATAAGACAGACAGTCCTCGATGACGCACTGACTTTCTTGGGTTATCCTGGGTGGCTAACCCTCCGGGGTTAAAAATCCGAAGAAATCTTATCTTATCTTATTACAATAGAGGAACTACACTCCTCATTTCAATTTTTATCAGGTCAGAAGCAATAGTACCTAGAAGAGTATGATTTTCACATTAATCATTGTAATTTATACTTTCAGAAATTGAAACACACTTAAATAAAGGGAAGGTGAGACTATTATTCATTTCAGTCTTCTTTATAAATTATATTTTTGTTATTGGCCATTGCAGAAGAAAAATGACATGCGTGTAGTGAACAAAATAATGGTGGGGTATTGATTGATTTGTGCACTGTGATACCCAGTGCAAATTATACGTTCTAAACAGATTTATCCCTCTCGTTGCAGGTTCTCTCAGACAGAATGGCTAAGGTATTTTCAATTATCTGATTGGTTCTATCGACCATTTTATTGACCTATGGATGTTAAGTTGTAGACAATGACGAAATTAGCCTATTAGTAAATTCTAAACCTCTGACTGCTACCAATACTTTAAATGGAGTGTACAAGGACGGAATCAGAACTAATACTTACTGTATTTTATTCCTTTCAGAGTCAACAACTATAATGCAGCTAAACGTCATTGATCAGACCAAGAGCTTTGACTGTAGATCAACTTTGAACCCGAGTTATTCTAGGCCACGGGACCCCAACCAGAGGAACTATGGCCGCAAGTGGCTCTTTTAGGAAATTGATGAGGCCCTTACATGAAATTATGAATTCGTTTTTATGTGGGTTATACATTGTACAGTGTCAACAATTACAAAATGTTATTTTGTCATTAGTCATCAAATATACAAAACATACAAAATGCGTCCCTCCTTTAAATGGGCTTTTCAAATTGGCCCATTCATATTAAAAGGCCATGGACTACTGGTCTAGACTGTAGAGCGTCGGACTGTTTACGAACCGCGGTTCAAACCCTTGTCCACCCATCTGTTTATTCATTGACTGTCTTTTATTACAACTTAATTTGAGTTAATTTACGATGTTGCCTTGAGGGAAGTAAGAATAAATATACTGCTAGAGTTCCTGGGCTGAAGGAAGTTCAGTTGGGCAATAGTTGGCGCTTGTAACGAAATATAATACAGTATTAATTCTGAATCCTTCCTATTACAACCCAGGGCTGCCGAGACGGTAGAGCGTCTGACTGTCAATTTACGGATCACGGTTCGAGTCCAACGTCCACCTGAATCTCTTCATAAATCTTACTTTGCTCACACTCTAACAGCACTTCAAGACATAAGAACCATTTGCCTTCCATCGTTCCTATGTAATAAGATCATGCACGCTTGCTGAAAATCAAAACCAATTCACACACAAAACCTTCTTAATTCCTTCCCTCCAACCTTTCCTTGGACGATTCCTGTCCCACCTTACTTCCGCTACAGATTTATATACCCTCCAAGTCTTTCTATTTTGTTCCATCCTCTCTCCACGACATCACTGGTTCCAGCAGTGATGTCGTGGGACCGAACCACTATGGGTTCGCTCCCAAATACGAACGTTGGTACCACTATACCTCATACATTCAGCTCTCTGTTTTCATAGATAATGTTCTTTGTCTCCACAGATTCCTAAGTGCACCACTAACCTTTTTTCCTTCGTTAATTCTATGGCTCACCACGTCTTTCACAGACCCATCTGCTGACTCCCAAAGATTTGAACACATTCACTTTCTCCATATTTCCTCCCACCAATCTGATATCAAATCTTTCATTACCTAAATTTTTATCTTCATCACCTTCCTCTTTCCTATGTTCACTTTTTATTTCCTTCCTTTAAATATCTTACCAAACTCGTCCACCAGCCTCTGCAACTTCTCTTCAGAATCTCCCAAAAGCACAGTGTCATCAGCAAAGAGCAACTGTGACAACTTCCAATTTGTGTGAGATACTTTATCATTTAACCCCACACCTCTTGCCAACACCCGAGCATTCACTTCTCTTACAACCCCAAATATAAGCATATTGAACAACGAAGGTGACGTCAAGCATCCCTGTCTAAGGCCTACTTTTACTGAAAATTAATCTCCCTCTCTCCTACATACCCTAACCTGAGCCTCACTATCCTCTTAAAAACTTTTAACTGCTTTCAGTAACCTACCACATATTCCATACGCCTGCAACATCTGCCACATTGCTTCACTATCCACGCTATTATATGCCCTTTCCAAACCCGTAAATTTACGAAAACCTCTTTACACTTATCTAAATACTGTTCACTTATATGCTTCACTATAAACACATTGTCTACACATCCCCTTCCCTTCCAAAAGCCTCCTAGTTCATTTGCGATCCTGCTTTCCATCTTACTCAGTAATACCTCTATTGTACTCCTTATCAGGTATACTCAACAGGCTTATACCCCTATAATTCTTACACTCAGTTTTGTCCCCTTTATCTTTATACAAAAGGGACAAAACTGCCAGTCCCTTGGTACCTTCGACTCTTTCATACATTTATTAAATAAAAACACCAACCATTCGGAAAATATATCTTAACCTGCTTTTAACATTTCTGTCTTGATCCCATCAATCCCAGCTGCTTTACCCCATTTCTTTCTAGTCCCAGGCTCACGCATCTCCCCAACACTCACACCTTGCTCTTCTTCACTCTTTAAAGATGTTATACTTCCCTGGCCACGAAATCACAGCTTCATCTTCATCAAAATATTCCTGTAATTTTCCGATACCTCCTACTTTCCATCTAGCATCTCTCCTCTTCTACGTTTTACTGTCAATTTTTTTCGTTTCCTAGGCTTTCTTGACTTATTAATCTCACTCCAAAACTTTTTCTTATTCTCAACAATTGGCAGCATCTCTTTCACTCTTTCATTTACTCTCCTTTTACATTCTTTAATTACTCTCTTAACCCTATTTTTCTGTCCATATACTCCTCCCTTCTTATGTCACTTCCACTTTGTAAAAACCTCTCATATGCTATATTTTTCTCTCTTACAAGTCCTTTTACCTTATTCAACCAATCGCTCCTCTTCCCTCCCGCACCCACTTTCCTTGTAACCTCAAACTTCTACTGCACACTCTAACACTACATTCTTAAATCTATTCCTCACATCTTCAGCCTCATTGGCTATACTCTCATTAGCGCATCTTTCGACCAGTCGTTGCTTATATCTTACCCTAACTGCTCCTCCTTTAGTTTATAAACCTTCACCTCTCACTTTCTGATACCATTATACTTGTGCCCCATCTGCCTTTACTATCAATGTACCTACAACTAAAATATGATCTGATATGACTCATGAAATCGTAATGACACGATTACAAAGAAACCATACCACGGGTGGGGATTGAACTCGAGGCCGAGTGAGTCGTAAACTCCAGGCCAGCGCGTAATCCACTGGCTTACGCGCTGGCATGGTAAAATTGGTCAATAAAATTGGTCAATTAGCAAGAACTCCTTTAAAATTAAGTCCATCCTAAAATTTTATCTTATACGTTTAAAGATATATTTTTTTCATTTATGTTAATGTAAAAAATATTAATTTTGCACCAAAAGAACCTTAGAAAACTTACCTAACCTTATTATAACAAGCGCAAGTTAATTTAGTCTAATCCAACTAAATATATTTTAGATAAGTTTACAATAATTTAATAATAAACAAACACAATGGAATATATTTTTTCGTTATTTTCAGAATGATTTTTGCGATGTTATTGCGTACACAAATTTTCGCTTGCCTTATTCGGCAAGAAGAGCGTTGCTATTTAAGCCAAAAATCGCAAGTTTTACTTATTCGGGACGACATATTTATATATATATGTTTATTGGAAGTAAATTCTTGTGTAGCGGTGGTTTTGATAAGGACGTTCCTTGTATGGGCCAGTAGCCCTTCTGCAGTGTTTTTCCATTCTTATGTTCTTACGTTATCTCGCGCCAAATAAGCCGAGATTGTCGAACAGCCCGAACTTCCTTTGTGTTCTCTGCAGGAACAGGAAGGATAATAAATCACCTACTATGAATGAAATAATATAGCTGTTAACTACAATAAAAATTTTAAGAGGTGATGGAACCGATGAGCTACCTCTGGAAGGCAGGGTGAAGGTGACGAGGGTTATACATTGACATGACACCTCAGTGAATGACGTCTCTCTATAACCCAGTGTTTAAACACGGGAATTTAAGAAACGTTGACGTGAAATTAAAAAATGCAATAAATTAAAGTAAAATGTTATGTAAATTATTAATTAAAATTGGGCAACGAAGTTTTCAGCGATATGTATATCTAAGAGTATTGTTGTAGGTAAGTCACCTGGAATACCAAAGAAATAACTTGTGGCATCAATACCATGTGCACTGAGATGTTGATGTCTTTAAGTGTATATACAAAGAGAATTTACTTTAATCTTTATTTTATGGGTTAAAGTAGTGTTTAGTGGTGGTAAACAGGATATGATCCTCGCGTAGTCGATAGTGTTTTCTCTTAGTTAACCATCCTATCAATTCTAGGGAATGAAAGAGCACTAGCAGTGTAGGTAACTCCTCTATCTGTATAGTGTCATCAAGTCAGAAAGAATAACAAATCTTTCCTTGGTGATAACTTAATCATAATACCTGTAAGAGTAATATTTTGCTGAGTGAATTCCTGAGCAAGTGTACTGAGTACAAATATATGTCAGAGTAACGGAAACAAAATTAAGGTTAAGTAAACAATTATAATTCATTACTAAGAGTGCCAGTGCATAGAGAAACAAAGGGATGCCCAGTCTGGGGATAGAAGGGAGCGTTCACTCCTCAAGACATCCTTCAAATAAGAAAAATCAACTTGGAGGTAATAGAAAGTATTGCTTGGGAAAGTACCAATATATTTGGTTGAGCGAGAACATAGTAATCTGCTTCAGGAATCTACTACAGGTGAGTTATTATGAACAGCTTCCGATGATACAATTTTGCTTGATGCTTGCATCAAATTTATTCTTATTTCGTCTTATACCATCTGAAGCTCTTTCTAAATTAGATGGTACTGGGGAAAAGGATTTTATAGAAGGGAACTTTTGACCCTAAGTCTTAATCATATTTCTCTGTGAGCCACTAAAGGAATTTAAATAGGAAAATCAACCTCTTTCTCTCATCTATTGCAGTGGTTCACTAGTTCACTGAACTATAAAATGTATTTGAGATTTGAATCAAGGAAAAACAAACATTTCAAAATGTAATGAAGTTGATTATAAAAAAAATAAACTATTACAAACAAAGTTATTCAAGCACACAACGAAAATTAACTGATCTTAGTTATTTACCCTTTTCTGAGAAAGAGAATTTTGCAATTCTATTTTTTGGTCATCAGATCATAGGCCTTTTGAACTGATTTATTGTTTTTCTTGTACGTCTCGTGAGGGAGTTAAGTTGATGTTCTACTTCTTTTTGAACCTTTTTCAGATACATTTACTATTCATATTAGTAACGTTGAGGCATAATTTGCTGGGATTATGTCGGAGATACGTCTCTCAGGTCACGTAGCGACCGAAACACACCTAGTCTTTTTCTTGAGTTTACCCTCTAACGTCGCCAGAGCCACACCTTTACCAGCAAAGCCTTGAAAAATAACTCCCCATCTATCTTGGGCCAAGAGAGAGGAACGTGAGGGGAGTAGCCTAGCAGAGGGAACTTCGGAAGTACTTGTGTGAGATGTGGAAGTGGATTCCTTGCCGTCAAAGGTTTGCTAGCAGGATAGTGTTTGGTTTACACTCTTCTAGTCGCATTAAATCGAAAATATGAATGAACGGAAACCGAAACACAATTGTGGACACAAAGGAAAAATGGAAAGTTTTATGTGGCATGAAAATTAAGAATGAGAGAGAGATAAAATAGATGCTTAACTGGTATTCAGGCATTGCATGATACAGTGTGTCTGGGAGATAACCGCAACTCCTCTTGACACCACATAGGTCTTCTTATTACGTAGATACCACACTGATTAGTTCGTAATAATTCTTCGGAAGGTCATTCGAAAATAGTTGCATAAAATTTAAAATAAAAATAGATGTATTTCGATCGCTAAGTTATCCCACAAAGGTATCCCCGTGTTCCATATGCCCAGGCTTCTCAACCTCAATGCACGTACAACAAATATTGGTAAGCTGACATAAAACTGCACAGTAACATGTGTGTACGGCTGTGCATATGCCAATTGATCCAAAAATTTGGTTCTTGTTACCTAATGCATCTGTTAAAAATCTGAAGCTATTTGGATAAGTCGTTATCGAGTTATGAGCAAAATATTAGCAAAATGTTGGAGGTAGAAAAAATAAAATATCAGGTAACCTAAAGGTACGCCTTAGGGAATACCAGATAAGCATTTTGAGAAGTGACAAGACTTATGTACTGAGTGATCTAAATTTAAATTATTCTTGGTCTTACAACTGTTACGTTTAAAGAAACAATTCAACTTTCTTGGCTGTTGGGAGATACGTTATGACTCGTTATCGCTGCTATCAGTATCTTGCTTGTATTTTCTGCTACGATAGTGTGATGGCTAATTCATGGGCTGGAGAATTAGTGCGTGATGCTTGGTCGTGGTGTACTGTGATTATATATTTTTTAGATGGAATAATAATAATAATAATAATATAATAATAATTGCAATAATAATAATGATAATACTACTAATAATAATGCCTTTAAATTTATACCTTTGATGAGTTCTGAGAGTCTTTCTACTTCCGGAGCAGGGCCATGGGCCAGGCTTGTTTGGGTTTGCCTGGTCAACCAGGCTGTTG
This sequence comes from Cherax destructor, assembly GCA_009830355.1. Classification (NCBI taxonomy): domain Eukaryota; kingdom Metazoa; phylum Arthropoda; class Malacostraca; order Decapoda; family Parastacidae; genus Cherax; species Cherax destructor. The sequence goes on from WNWK01003299.1 coordinate 20,386, forward strand.
TTGCTGGTGGCCCGCTGACGCACATATCCATCACAGCCTGGCTGATTTGCACCGGGTGAAGATACTTGTCTAGTTTTCCCTTGAAGACTTCTACACTTGGCCCAGCAATGTTACTGATATTTGCAGGTAAGATGTTGAATAGTCAGGGGCCACTGATGTTAATGATGATAATAATAATAATAATAATAATAATAATAATAATAATAATAATAATAATAATAATAATAATAATAATAATAATAATACGAATAATAATAATCTAAGTAAATAAAGAAACGTGAATATTAAGTAAGAGTATTATATACTTCAACAGTATATCTTGGCTCCATCTTCCACACAACGTAAACGTGACTCAAATACGGAATATTATATTAGCATATAAGAAAAATCAGTCTAGAGGAGAGACGATTTTTTTTTTTTTTTACAAATACAAATTTTATTTTTTTGGAGCTATGATATACGTACCTAAACTTAAATCCATTTTGATTACAAATTTCCAGTGAGTAGAGCAACAATTCTTTACTTTTGCTTTATTTTTTACAATCTCAGGAAATTTTGGTAATATTTTGGCATTCGCTTAGGTGCTGAAATTTTCGGAACGTGAAGTGTCGCTGATCTTTCATTATTATTTATCAGTATCGGTATCGGCGGTTATCGGAGATTTTTAAGGTCACTATATCGGTATCGGTGAGAAAACACCCGATATTAGCTTACACAAAATATTACATAAAATATTAACATTTAAAATTAGCCTTAAAGTTTTAAAATGAAGTCCACCTCACGATTATTAAGGTTACACACACACACACACACACATACATATACACACACACACACATACACACACACACACACATACACACTCCATACATAGCTTTAAGAAGAGGTATGATAAAGCTCATGTCGCAGGGAGAGTGACCCGGTAGCGGCCAGTGAAGAGGCGGGGCCAGGAGCTGTGACTCGACCCCTGCAACCACAACTAGGTGAGTACACACACACATGATAACGACATACAATATACTGCGAGGAATTGACAAGGTGGACAGAGACAGGATGTTCCAGAGATGGGACACAGCAACAAGGGGACACAGTTGGAAGTTGAAGACTCAGATGAACCACAGAGATGTTAGGAAGTATTTCTTCAGTCACAGAGTTGTTAGGAAGTGGAATAGTCTGGAAAGTGACGTAGTGGAGGCAGGAACCATTCATAGTTTTAAGACAAGGTTTGATAAAGCTATGGAGCAGGGAGAGAGTGACCTAGTAGTGATCAGTGAAGAGGCGGGGCCAGGAGCTATGACTCGACCCCTGGAACCTCAAATAGGTGAGTACAAATAGGTGAGTCACACACTTAAACACACACACACTCATAAGCACACACACAAGCAACATAGCCTACTGGCTCTTATTTAAAGGTACCTCTACTTATTCAAGAGTTAAAGAAAATGATGAAGGTGAGAAACAGCTAATCGTGAGAGCAGAGGAAGTACAGGAGGCGAGTTACTCTATCTAGATATGATGACAAATGGTCTATAGAACAAATTGGATGAGGAATGGGAAAGATACCTATATTACCTTGAGTTTGGAAAGTGAATTAAGGACTTGAAACCTGGAAGAAGTAAAAACGCAGAAAGAAGTCCTGGATATAAAAATAATAAATGTGGTAACTGGGCAGCAGCAATGAAGGTTGAAGGAGCATTGAGATCTGTAGTGGCTCAAGGAAAAAATGATTTGAGATGGTCTCAAGTGAAGACAGATAAGGCTGTAAGGAAAGAAAGTCAATAGTAAGAAGAAAAACTGAGATTGCCTGAACGGGATCAGAAAGGAGATGTATGGGAGAAAACCTATCACTGGGTACATTGACAAGATGAAAAATTTTCAGTGGATCAGGACTCTCGCGAGAATCAACATCCATATATTATTGAACAGTAACCTGAGACAGAGAGCAAGATTAAAAGACATGCGATGTTAAAATTGCTATACATACAGTAGTGGATTGGGACGGGAAAGAAATGGACAAGGAACAGCGGAAGGAATATGTATTCAAGAGACGTATAGAGGGAGGCAGGTGAAGGGAACACTCTCCCACAAGAAAATATAGGCACATCTATTGCTGTTCTAGGCACATCTCAAGACCCTCTCGCCCTTCCTACCCATAACCCCCATTCTTGCACATACCAACCTCGGCCCTTCCTACCCTACTCCAGGAAGATGCTCTACCAACAGAAACACTAGGCACTAATAACCAGAACCTGGTTAAGGAAAGAAACCTCAAAGTGTGGATCACTAATACTAATGGACAGTTAAAAAAATATGAGTGTATAGAAAGGATTGTAAAAGTAAATATAAACTTCACAGAATTCATAAAGACAAAACTACTTAAAAGGAGAGTTGCTTACCAAATACGCAATTATGATTTAAAGGCCACACCAACAAACCTTGAGCTCAAACCCACAAAAATATCTCGGAGAAAACACAATAGATACCTAAGTTTCCATGAACTACTGAAATTACTTCAAGTATTTTAATATTTGAAGGATTCAGACACCAGGAGCAGCAGCAGCAGCAACAGCAGCAGGAGGAGTACCTATTTAATAAGAAACTGTCTTCTTAGTACAAAATTGTGAAATGTTGTGAACAGGATCAGCTCTATTTTCTTAGGACTCTGGGGAAAAAAATAATATTTTTCCTAATTTTAGGAGAAAATTCTGTCTGGAAGGTTTTAAAATAGAAAATGCTAAGTAAATTTCAAGAAGCTACTGCAAATAGGCTATCCAAAAGAGATGAAATGCCTGATATATGTAGCATTCTGCCAAAGATCAGAAAAATTGATGCCTACTGTACAAGGCATTCTGCCATGAAATAAAAAAAAAATGCTAACCAGAATTGCAATTGCAAATAAGAAGCAAAATAAATGCTGTAAGGAAACTTAATAACATTTCCATTTTTTTCCAGAAACATTGTTTGCTTGTAAAGATTTATCTTTCCTAGGTTAAAAAAGATCACTTAGATATATGTATGTTTGTCATTTAACGTACTTGTATAATACGACTAGAAAATCACAACAAAGTTAGTTCAGACTCTCAGGTAAGGACCCACTAGGGGCGAGGGGGAAGTGGGGACAAAAGAAGAATAGCCGGTGAGAGGAAGAGCTGAAGTAGAAGAGAAAGAGTCAGGACTAAACCCAACAGTCTAACTACTTTAATTTCACAACAAATAAGAAGCATTACTTGACTTAACACAATTAAGTTTCATAAAACAGACACAAGCCAAAATGTATGCGGAAAAACGAATGTTTGAGAGGAAAAGAAGCCGGAGTAACACAAAAGGCAAAACATTCTTATTATTTGTTTTACGCTTTGTCCCAGTGCAGTAAATATTAATATGAATGTATAGCAGCACCCCCGTATCCACTGGTCCGGTATCCGCTGTTTTAGTTATCCGCTGTTTACCTCGGTCCGAAAATATGTAGTTGTAATATGGGGTTATATTTTTTTTCATATAACTTCCGATTTTATATATTTTTTATTCTTTAAATAAGAGTGCATAATATATGGTCATAATAAGTTTCACTAAGATTTGGCAGAAAACAGGCACTTACTGGCACTGCCAATATGTGCCTATTTTCTCAACAGCAGCAGTAGTAGTAGTAGTAGTAGTAGATGGTGGTATCAGTGGAAGGTGGTAGCAGTGGGAGGTGGTGGTAGTGGTAAGTGGTGGTAGTGGGAGGTGGTGGTAATGGGAGGTGGCAGTGGGAGGTGGTTGCTGTGGGTGGTAGTTGTGGGAGGTGGTGGTGGCACTGGGAGGTGGTGGTTTTCGTGGTGGTGGTCTGGGTGGTTGTGATGGTGGTTGCGGTGGTGGGTGGTGGTGGTGGCGGGTGGTGGTGGTGGTGATGGTAGTGGGTGGTGATGGTGGTAGGCCTTGGTAGTGGGTGGTGGTGGTGGGTGATGGTGGTGGGTGATGGTGGTGGTGATGGTGGTGGGTGGTGATGGTGGTGGGTGGTGATGGTGGTGGGCCATGGTAGTGGGTGGTGGTGATGGGTGATGGTTGTGGGTGATGGTGGTGGTGGTGGGTGGTTTTGGTGAGTGATGGTGGTGGGTGATGGTCTTGGTGGTGGGTGATGGTGATTTTAATATATATTAAAATCAACATTTAGTGTGCTTTAAAGTGGGAGAGGTTATCGCACACAAGGGAACTGAGGCACACTAGTGCTAGAGACAGTTTATACACGTCTGATACGATAGGCATCCAGTGCCACTTCAGCCACACACCTCCACCCACACCAACTGTTCATTCCCCTCCCCCACCAACAACCCTCCTAGCCACATCCAACGCCCATACCACCAAGCCCAGATGGCCCAACTCAAGCTTCCACTCATCATTTCCCCATAGCTTCTAATCCTCACAGCCCACAACTTACCAATGTTTTCATGGCTCACATACCTTAACATGCCATCTACACTTCTAGTTATGTAGACTCCAGCCACCCTAATTACTGCCCACACCAGCAAAACAACTCACCCCCTCAGTCATCCATTATCCACACTACCACCCATACTACCACCCACACTGGGCCACCAACACTGTCACTTATATGGTCACTATCACTCCACCTCGTTGCTTCCAATCTCCATTCCCACACCCCTCCAAAACTCATCATCATAGGATGTACATAAACAAGAAACGATTTGTATGTAGTGTTCTCTATTAACCGCGGTTTCCGGTATTCACGGTAGTGTTCGGAATGTGTCCCCGCCGATACGGGGGTCCTACTGTACCTTAAGACCAGAGATAATTTGAAGTTTCGTGAAATACTTGCTGAGCTTCTCTTATTGTGGTATAAACTATAACACACTGGAAGAAAATTCAAGAAAAAAGATTGGAGAGACATCACTTAGAAACAAAATTTAGCCTTTACCTTAAAAGGTAAGAAATCGCATTAATCAGACACGGAATCTGTTTGGATTCATTGAGTATGTATGCTATAAAGACCTCCCAACATTCAAATTCAAGGAATTAAAATGATCTTCTACGTATCTAGACTGAATGTTTACCCCCAATAATAACTTTCCAACATTGTTCGCTATTTTCTTTCCCAACAAAACTTGCTGTTATGTGACCTTTGACATTGTGCTTTGACTTGTGAATTGTGCACCACTCCTTGTGGGTCTTCCCGCTCCCCTTCGCCACCACTGCATTTCTATTTCTACAGTTGTCCCTTATACCTACCTATGCTTTTCAATTTCTGCCGTTGCTCTTTGTATTTCTATATTTTTTTCTACCATTTTTTTTATATTTCAACCATTGCTTTCTGTATTTCTACATATAATTCTTTTGGTATTTCAATTGCCATTTATGTTTACCATTGTTTTTTTTGTGTTTTATTGTAGCAATGTTACTTATTTTTGCATTGCTGCAAATTCGAACTGTTGTTATCACGCCGCTGTTCTGTTGCAATACGGTCTCATTTATTATACCTTTGCTTTTATACTACACTATTGCTATAATACTCAGCTCTGTTGCATTCCTTCCTTTAATGGAATCATAGAAGTGTTAGTAGTGGATCTATGGACTTTTCTGTGCCATCGTAGAGATAAGTTGCAAGAGGAGAGTGTCCTGGTAACACTATGGTCTAAATGCATTGACCCTATCTAATTAAATTTACTGTTTAACTTTTGTTTTTATTTTCTAAATGCATTCATATTGCAATTCAGAAAATCTGATGATGAGAGTTGTTAAAATCCTGAGTATAGGCAGAGCAGGATTAAGATTTTGTAGGCCTATGGGCTACAGGTACTGTGAGGCCCTCGGTGGTATTTTCAGAAGGAGAAATGTTAAAGAAACATTCAATGAACAATCAACATTTCATCATATACTTCTTCAAGTAATAACATACTATAATTATAAACTTACAGCGTTAACTGTGAACACTTGTCATTTAACCTCTGGAAGCCCTCCAGTTGGCGTAGGCCCATGGGCTTCAGCCCCTAAAGCCCATGACTTAATTCGGCCCTGAGTATGAGGGATATATTCTGGAATGAGTCATGTCCCTGAAAGGCTCTGGTTGGACTTCCTACTCATTCTGCAACATTGAAAGCTCCTGAAGACGTCATACTTTTTCAATTGCATTTCCTCATGAGCACAAGTGTAACCCAACTGAACTCCTTCCCTCGGCCTAGGATCTAGATCTATTCTTACCCCCTCAAGGTCACATCTTCATTGAACTCAAATTAAGTTGTGATAAACAACTTCCATGAATAAACAGAAGGGTGGAAGAGGGGGTCGAGTCGAAGTTCGAAAACTGACAGGCATGCTTAGCCTAGAGGGTAGAGCATCGGATGTCAATTTATGGACAGCGGTTCGAGCAACTCGTCTACCCATCTCTTCATTCCTCGACAGTTGTTTATTTCAAGTTAATTTGAGTTCACACACACAACTAATATATATATATATATATATATATATATATATATATATATATATATATATATATATATATATATATATATATATATATATATATATATATAATATTACCATTGATTGGTGGACTCATTTCAGAAGCAAGAACCTACCTTAAAATTTCCGCTATTAAATATTTTCTTCTCCTAGCACTCCTTTATGTTATTTAAAAATTTATAATAGACAAGAAACTTCAGAAAACACAAACCATGAAACATTTACAATATATCAAGCATTATAATTTTTCCATTCAACACACCTAACATATTTCACCCTTTTGATCAATCGAGCGCGAACATGAAATACTTTTCTGTGTGTCATGATGAAATTTTTAGGAAATTGTGCATTTCCCATATAATTTTATCTTACTTAGGCAAATTGATGCGTTGCTATTTCTTAAATGCAAGTTTGTACTCCTCTGTGGATCAGCATTATATCATTCCTACATTATATATATATATATATATATACATTATATATATATATGTATATATAATATATCTATTTATATTGTGGCTGATAGCACGCTCTTTCCTCTGCTCATCATGAACAAGGAATCTCTTTATGATATTGATCATTCTGATAAGAATATTTTCATTGGTTTGTTTAACATTAAATAATGGGCGCTTGCATCCGAAATCGATATTCCGTAATTGGGCAGGCAATGAAGCCACTGCTGGATGGTTAGGGTAGCGTTTCCCTTGGAAATGAAACTTTTAGATCCATAACATAATAAAATCATGTCTTTAAGCCTAAACATGGGCAAGATTTTAGAGACATCACTTATTTTAGAGAGTTACTAGGTTTAGTTGACCAGTCTCATTAGTGATGGCACGACAGTCTTATTAGCTGATATGAGTTTGAAAATTGATATATAGCTGTATGATCTATGAAAATGATAGGAAACTTAGGCAATCTGGAAATTGTGGGACCTCATCCTCGAGAAGAATAAAGGCTTCGGAAAACATGATTTCTTTCTGAAGCCATTTGAATATTCCCTTCCCCTGACCACCCATCTTTTCATTTTTACCAATAGTATACATATGTATAAACTTTATTTAAAACAAGAATACATTGACAAAATACATTGACAAGAATACAATGAGGAATAAAACAACATAGATAACAACTCAGTGCTCATCACAAATCTCTCGTCCAGCTCCTCCGGCCTGGGCTGGCCCAGAATGCGCAGGCATTTTCCCTCTGGATGGCAACACTGAGTCTCTGAAAGGAAGCTGGCTGCCCTGTGATCCTTGGTTTCTATGATGAGTTTTTCACCCAACTCCTTGAGAAACTTTAGAGCAAACTTGCCCCATGCTCCAAGGGTCTCCGACCCAATTGGGATAAAGTTATAGCAAGGTGGAAGGCCTTCATATTTGCAGCCTTCATATAGCAAGGCCTTCATATTTGCGGGTCTTCTGGGTCTCCCTGTGGCAGGAAGCTCCACCCCCTTCGGCTACGGAGTATGGCAAGTAGGTGTCTTTCCTTGTGGCAGCACAGGTGTAGTCCCAAGCAATCTGCTTACCATCCTTTCAGGGTAGCATAGTGGCTCAATCAGGACGCTTTTGACTTCCATCAGACCTCTGCACTTGGGGTTCCCGTTGAGCTGGGCAACGGGCTGTGGCGATGCTTCTCTTTATGATGTCGTTGATCTCCTCATGTATAGCATATTTCCCTTCTGATGTGTGACACACGAGACCATGAAGTCCGAATTGATCAGCCGTCGCCCTGCCGCAAATACACCTATGTTCGGTGAGTATGGGGCGGCTAGGCGAAGAACACCACCAATCCGAATGGCCTGTAGGTCGAGTCGAGTCCCCAGGGAGGAATTGGGAACAGCTAGAAGGAAATCTCCTGAGGTGGTGCCTTCACCGCTAGGAGACGAGCTTTGTCCTTTCCTGAAGCGTTGGTGAGTATTGTGTTGGCAATTTTTTCCATGATCGGTTTGTCCCAGTGGGACTGTTTGTGCTAATTGGGATTAGCTGGTCTGCTGGAGGAGTCTGCAAGGGTGTTCCACAGCACGGCTGCTTCAATGAACCTGGGGTCTTGAGCTCCCACCACAGCCATTCAAGCTTCGGGACAATCTTCTTTACTAATCCACAGGAGGCGAAACATGACGACAGAAATGCAGGTAAAGCTACCTGCGTTGCTTTACGCACCCCTATACCTCCCAGTCGCACTGGGAGGGTTGTCTGTTCCCATTGCCGATCCTCTAGTGACAGATTCAATGCCTTCTTAAAGGTTGATCTCAGGTGTGCGTCATACTCGTCAAGTGTTGGGTTGTCCAAACAGGGTGCGCACCTCAAAAGTAAGTGAGACTTGGCATAGTAAGACACCTTGTGAGGAAATACAGGGCATCATGGGCATAAAGATCGCTTATTCTCTCATCCTGGTGACCCAGCGGTGCTCCCAAGAGGGTACTGTTGGATGGAGTGGAAGTAGAGACTTCCGGGAGGATTGTTCGCACATCATTGATTATTTCCTGGTTCGTTGTGATGATTTCACACTTGGAGGGATTGAGGATGAGTCCTATGGCTTCTCCCTGTGTATTCACTCGTTGTAGGTCCCCTAACAGGGATTCTTCAGTACCTGCCAGAGTACCATCATCCAGGTACTGCCAAGCAGAAGAGAAGTGGAGCGAGTGGATCACCCTGCTGAACACCCTCTGATGAGGGAATTTCATGTTCACCAAACAAAGGAGTTGAGAGTTGGCTGTAGCCAGACTAGTTTGTATGATGTCACCATGATTGTTCAATATATTTATAGATCGAGATGTAAGAGAAGTGAATGTTCGTGTGTGGGCAAGAGGTGTGGGGTTAGAAGATAATCTAACACAAAGTGGGAGTTGTCACAGTTGCTCTTTGCTGATGACACTGTGCTTTTGGAAGATTCTGAAGAGAAGTTGCAGACGTTGGTGGATGAGTTTGGTAGGGTATGTAAAAGAAGAAAATTAAAAGTTAATATAGGAAAGAGTAAGGTGATGAGAATAACAAAAAAATAGGTAACAAAAGATTGGATATCAGATTGAAGGGAGAGAGTATGGAGGAGGTGAATGTATTCAGATATTTAGGAGTGAACGTGTCAGCAGATGGGTCTATGAAGGATAAGGTGAATCATAGAACTGATGAGGGGAAAAAGGTGAGTGGTGCACTTAGGAGTCTGTGGAGACATAGAACATTGTGCATAGAAGCAAAGAGAGGAATGTATGAGAGTATAGTTATACCAACGCTCTTTTTTGGGTGTGAGACAAGGGTAGTGAATTTTGCAACAAGGAGAAGGCTGGAGGCAGTGGAGATTGGTGTGAATATAATGCAGAAAATTCTTAGTATAGAAAAGAGGAGGAGGTGCGGGATTGCCAAAACTATTATCCAGAGGGCTGAGTAGGGTTGAGGTGGTTCGGACATGTAGAGAGGATGGAACAAAATAGAATGACTTCAAGAGTGTATAAATCTGTAGTGGAGGGAAGGCGGGTAGAGGTCGGTCTATGAAAGGTTTGAGGATGGGGGTAAAGGAGGTTTTGTATACGAGAGGCTTGGACTTCCAGCAAGCATGAGTGAGCGTGTTAGGAGCGAATGGAGACAAGTGGTTTTTAGGACTTGACGTGCTGTTGGAGTGTGAGCAGGGAAACATTTATGAAGAGTTTCAGGGAAACCGGCAGGCCGGACTTGATTCCTGGAGATGGGAAGTACAGTGTTGGCACTCTGAAGGAGGAAGGAGGGGTGTTAATGTTGCAGTTTTATAACTGTAGTGTAAGTGCACCTCTGACAAGACAGTGATGGAGTGAATGATGAAAGTTTTTCTTTTTCGGTCCACCCTGCCTTGGTCAGAGACGGCCGATGTGTTAATAATATATATATATATATATATATATATATATATATATATATATATATATATATATATATATATATATATATATATATCCATTGGGAAGTGGAATAAGAATCTTTCCTCTGTAAGCCATGCTTGTTGTAAAAGTCAACTAAAATGCCGGGAACAATGGGCTAGTAACCCCTTTTCCTGTATAGCTTACTAAAAAGAAGAAGAAAACCGTCAAAGTGGGATGTTTGAATGTGCGTGGATGTTGTGTGAATGATAAGAAAGGGATGATTGTAGATGTTATGAATGAAAAGAAGCTGGATGTCCTGGCTTTAAGTGAGACAAAGCTGAAGGGGGTAGAAGAGTTTTAGTGGGGAAATAAATGGGATTAGGTCAGGGATTTCAAATAGAGTTAGAGCTAAAGCAGGAGTGGCAATAATGTTGAATAATCAGTTATGGCAGGAAAAGAAGGAATATAAATGTATAAATTCAAGGATTATGTGGAGTAAAATAAAGGTTGGATGTGAAAAGTGGGTTATAGTAAGTGTTTATGCACCTGGAGAAGAGAGAAGTGTAGAGGAGAGAGAGAGAGAATTTTGGGAAATGTTGAGTGAGTGTGTGGGAGTTTTGAACCAAGTGAGAAGTAATTGTGGTTAGGGATCTTAATGCTAAAGTGGGTAAAAATGTTGTGGAGGGAGTAGTAGGTAAATTTGGGGTGCCAGGGGTAAATGTAAATGGGGAACCATTAATTGAGCTATGTGTAGAAAGAGGTTTGGTAATAAGTAATACATATTTTATGAAAAGAGGATAAATAAATATACAAGGTATGATATAGCACGTAAAGAAAGTAGTTTGTTGGATTATGTATTGGTGGATAAAAGGTTGATGGGTAGGATTCAGGATGTACATGTTTATAGAGGGGCAACAGATATATCAGATCATTATTTGGTTGTAGCTACAGTTAGAGTAAAAGGTAGATGGGACAAAAGAAAATGGCAACAGCAAGTAAGAGAGAGGTAAAAGTGTATAAACTAAGGGAGGAGGAAGTTAGGGTGAGATATAAGCAACTATTGGCAGAAAGGTGGGCTAGTGCAAGTATGAGTAGTGGGGGGGTTGAAGAGAGTTGGGATAGTTTTAAAAATGCAGTATTAGAATGTGGGGCAGAAGTTTGTGGCTATAGGAGGGTGGGTGCAGGAGGAAAGAGGAGTGAGAGGTGGAATGAAGAAGTAAAGGGTGTGATAAAAGAGAAAAAGGTAGCTTATGAGAGGTTTTTACAAAACAGAATTGTTAATAGAAGAGTATATGGAGAGTAAAAGAAAGGTGAAGAGAGTGGTGAGAGAGTGCAAAAGAAGAGCGGATGAAAGAATGGGACAGGCTCTGTCAAGAAATTTTGCTGAAAACAAGAAAAATTTGGAGTGAGATAAACAAGGTAAGAAAGCCTAGGGAACGAATGGATTTGTCAGTTAAAAACAGAGTAGGGGAGTTAGATGATGGAGAGCTGGAGGTATTGGGTAGATGGCGGTAATATTTTGAGGAACTTTTAAATGTCGATGAAAAAAGGAGGCGGTAATTTCATGTACTGGCCAGGGAGGTACAACATCGTTTAGGAGTGAAGAAGAGCAGGATGTGAGTGTGGGGAGGTGCGTGAGGACATTACGTAGAATGAAAGGGGTAAAGCAGTTGGAACTGACGGGATCATGACAGAAATGTTAAAAGCAGGGGGGATATAGTGCTGGAGTGGTTGGTATTTTTGTTTAATAAATGTATGAAAGAGGGGAAGGTACCTAGGGATTGGCAGAGAGCATGTATAGTTCCTTTATATAAAGGAAAGGGGATAAAGAGAGTGTAAAAATTATAGGGGAATAAGTTTATTGAGTATACCAGGTAAAGTGTATGGCAGGGTTATTATTGAAAGAATTAGAGGTAAGACAGAGAGTAGGATTGCAGATGAGCAAGGAGGCTTTAGAGTGGGTAGGGGATGTGTAGATCAAGTGTTTACAGTGAAGCATATATGTGAACAGTATTTAGATAAAGGTAGAGAAGTTTTTATTGCATTTATGGATTTAGAAAAGGCATATATTAGAGTGGATAGGGGAGCAATGTGGCAAATGTTGCAAATGTATGGAATAGGTAGTAAGTTACTGAAGGCTGTAAAGAGTTTTTATGAGGAAAGTGAGGCTCAGGTTAGGGTGTGTAGGAGAGAGGTAGATTACTTCCCGGTAAAAGTAGATGAAAGTAAAAATGATGGCATTTCGAGTCGTTTCGTGTAGAGGTTTACCGCGACAGTGCTTAGTGAAGAAATCTTAGGTCCCTGATGGTCTTGTGTAACGGATGTTCTTTCCTGGTACCTCTCAGTACAGTTGCTTGTCCTTTATTCCTCGCCAGTCCAGACATGTACTCAAAATTTAACAAAAGACACAAATAGATTCGTCATTACTACTGACAAAAGAAGTGGTATTATGAGTTCCACTGACTTAAAGTTCAATTTGCTCAACTATCGGGAAACCAATTAACCTCTTACGCCTGCTTAATTAAGTGGACTTTCTAGGTAAAGCTATTCTCAAACAGACAGATCATATTCTATAAAGCTGTGCATAAGAATAGAACCATCTCCATTCTTACTTATTGGTTACCCACTAAGCACAGTACTGGTGAATTTATGTTACATAGGGAAGCTGATTTTTATTCTGAAAGTCTAGCAATGAAACTAATCAAGTAATTGACACTCTAAGCAGCACCTGCGTAATACACCTTAAATCCTACAATGACTTGTTATTCTAGAATTCCACACTATTACTAAATAAATGACAAAAGGAGAAAATATTGTGAATCTTCAATGATTAATGTCTACAAATATTTCAACAAGTAGGAAGGTCTCTACAACTTTTTGCTGGAAAATTACTTAGATGCAAGTGACTCGATGTGTATTGATGTCCAACCATCTTCATCTTCCCTTTATATCTACTCCCCTATTTACATGTTCCTCTTCCTTTCGAGGTTAATCTATTAGTAACTTGATAAGCTCAGTTTTTAGGGCGAAACATCGTTAATAATGGATTCCTTATATCTTCATTTGTGACTCCTTATCAAGCGCTATTCTCACCCAACCATAAAACTTGTGTATTTGTCCAAAATTATTTGCTCCTCTGAGCTACTACTTATATTTACCACACATGAGGTTTTCTATATTCTTTTTAAATCAAATTTTAACCAGCTTGAGTCTTTTGCAGGGAGTTCTGTATTGTTTAGATATATTCAGCACTTTATTTACATTCCTTTGTTTATTCTGTTTGTATATTTATAGGGTTTCATAAAATCCTACCAAATTCTTCACGTTTCCACTTAGAACAAGTTCAATGAATTCGATCTATTTTGGCCATCCTTCTCTGTACGATAATATCACCTAACACATTTATACAAAATACATTGTTGAGTTTAAAACAATTTTTTGGGCTCCAAGATAAAAACCACCAAATAGTAGCCATTCTTATCATAGCCGTCATAAATATAATGGGGGGTAAGATGACATATGGATCCACATCCAAACGTCATAAACGCATGCCACTGTGGAAGGAGGGAGAAGGAAGTTATTGTGGGAAGCAAAAATAGAAAAATCTCTTCCGTGAAGAGAGTTGGTATGAGCAATGAGAGAGACGTGAGCCAGGTACAGAGCGGAGCTGGTGAAGAGGAAGAACTTCCGACCGGCACTTGATGCTTCAAGTTGCCTTAGGCAGTGTATATACTCCAATAAGTTCGCATCTCTCCGTACACTAGTGGTGTGTATCTCTGTGTATATACGACGATAAATCTGTATTTCTCTATATTAAAACCGAGAAGCGTAAATTTCTGTGCATATCTACAGAGAGATGATCATTTTATCGAATTATATTCTTAATACATTCTTAATACATTCATCAGAAAGTGTGATTCTGCCTTTACATATAGTAAGAGTTATCTTTAATACCTCGTTGACGGACCCGTAACTGTTGAAGTAAAAGTAAGTTGCAAGCAACTAAATGCCATCGTGCAGTCGAAAGACTTCAAATCCAATAAAATGACAATATAAATTACCAATACCGAAGCGTTTATATATAAAAATTCTTAGTGTAGGCATCCATTACCAAGGAATATAAACAAGTTTCCGACTTGGACCGTTTTGGTCCAAGTCGGTCAGTGGACCGATTTGGTCCAAGGCGGTTAGTGGACCGTTTTGGTCCAAGTCGGTCAGTGGACCGTTTGGGTCCAAGTCGGTCAGTGGACCGATTTGGTCCAAGTCGGTCATGGACGTTTCGTAAACCTCGGTCAGTGGACCGTTTTGGGTCCAGTCGGTATGGACCGCTTTGTCCAATGGTAGGACCTGTTTGGTAAGTCGGTCAGTGGACCGTTTTGGCCCAAGTCGCACCGAAAAGTCTTCGTAAACTCCTCTCTCTTATGTGCAGGTTATTTGTGTATTGTTCCAGTCACGGTATTGTGCCTGCCTCTTTCCCTATATATACCCACCTGTTTCTGTGTGGTGCATTGATATAAAAATCCCATGTGAGGTAAGAACATACAGGAGGAGGTTGAAATAGCTTGAATCCATGCTTGAGGATCACTGATGCCGGGCTGGAAGACTGGCTTGCCAGGCTGCCCAACTTATAGGGCATTTGTGGCGAGTGGTACAGAACGTCACTTGGGAACCATGCCAGTTTCTCTGTAGTAGGATCGAGCCCTGCTGACTGCTCTCTGTGTGAAAAAAAAAAAAAAATATATATATATATATATATATATATATATATATATGAAATAAGGTCAGTAAACTAAGAAAGCCTAGAAACAAATGAATTTAACAGTTAAAACAAAAGAGGGAAAGTCATCAAGTGGGAAGGTGGTGATAATGGGAAAGACAAAAGGGAATATTTTGAGAAATTGGTGAATGATGATGCAGAGATAGTTAGTGATTTCTTGCATTAGTCAGGAAGTCAGGAAGGTATTACACATAGGAGTGTAGAATGAAAGGGGAGTAAAACAGCAGGGATAGATTACATTAATAAAGAAATGTTAAAATCAGTTGGGGATGTAGTTTTGGAGTGGTTGGTGCCTTTGTTCATTATATGAATGAAGTGGGAAAGGTACCAAAGGATTGCCAAAGAATATACATAGTTTCTTTGCAAAAGGAAGTAATAAAGTGTATAAGAAGTAATAAAGTGAATGATAGAATGACTATTTAAAGAGTTGTAGTACGACTGAGAGCAGGATTGTGGAGGAACAACGACACTTTATTAAGGCAGGGGATGTGAAGACCAAGTGGTAAGTTGTTCAAGTAAAGGGCTTTCACGTGAACAGCGACGCTCTGGTTATAGAATGTAGGAGAGAGAGAGAGATTTATTTCCAGTAACGGAAAGCTTTAGACAACCACATTCATAACATAGTTATGAATGAGGTTTTAAAAGCAGTGAAGGCTAGAGTGTTATGAAGTGGCGTGGGATTAAAATAAAGTGAATCAGGTATGGAGTGGGAGCTTTTGGGCGATTCAGAAAGATGATAAAGTTGGATCACGAATTTGGGAGGGTATATAACAGGAGGAAAATAAAAGTAAATATAAAAAGGCAAGGTGGTGAAAGCATCAAACAATATAGGTAATAAGAAACTGGATTTTAGACTGGAGGAAGTATGAAGGAAGTAAATAAATTGAGATATTTAGTAGTAACTTATCCTCAGATGGTTCTAGGAGAGTTGGAGTGAACCATAGAATAAACGATGGAAAAAAAGTGGGTGGTGTATTGAGGCATCTGTAGAGACAAAGAGCTCTATCTATGAAGGCAACAAAAGGAAGGTACCAGAGTACAATGATACTAATACTGTTATATGGACGTTAATAATGGGTTTTTAAATACTGCAGAGAAAAGGAGGCTGGAGACTGTAGATATTGTGTTTGTGGGCAATGTGCGGTGTGAATATTATGCAGAGAATTTAAAGTTTGGAGATTAGAGTGTGTAAAGCTGCCAAAAGTATTTATTGTTCAGAAGACTGAGAAGTGATTGCTGATGTGCTTGAGACAATTAGAAAATAGAAGACTAAGAGGCCGTATGAATCTGGGGTGAAAGGAGGCATAGGGGTCGTCCTAAGAAAGGTTACACTGGTCAACAACCAAAATGCTTCCGAGACCAGAGTAGCAATTTCCAACTAATTTCAGATCACTGATAATGAATATCATGGTTAAAATTGTTTGTTAGCTCTACTTTTCAATATAGACCTACGTGTCACAACAGGTTGCAACAGGCTTGCGGCAGTGTGTTTCTTACCAACACTCACAGTCTCACTGACCTTCATTATTGTTCCAGCAGTCATAGAAGGTGGTTGTGCTGTGGTAACTCATAGGTTGTTGCTCTCGTGATGGGTTTGTACAGCGGATACACCAAGTACTGCTGCTTTCTATGTGAATGGGACAGTCGTGCAAGAGGTTGCCACTACATCAGGAGAGACTGACCACCCCGTCAATCATTGGAACCTGGGATGAACAATGTTCAACATCCACCTCTCATTGAACCAAACAAAATTTTGCTACCACCACTACACATAAAAACTTTGTAAACGTTGTTGACAAATCCGCTCAGGGATTCAAGTATTTATCATCACAATTTCCCTCGCTGAGCGACGCTAAGATTAGAGAGGGAGTCTTCAATGGTCCTCAGATTACAGAGCTTAAAGATGGTGACTTTGAATCAGATCTTCATGGGGAGGGGAAAGCTGCTTGGGAAGCATTCAAGTTAGTGGCGAAGGAATTTCTGGGAAACAGAAGGGAAGGTAACTATGAAGAATTGGTGGAAAACCTCATCAAGGCTTACAAGAACATGGCATGTAACACGTAACTTAAAATCCACTTTTTGGACTCACATTTAGACTTTTCTCCAGCGAACTGTGGGGCAGTTAGTGACGAACATGGTGAAAGGTTTCACCAAGATATTTCAACCATGGAAAAATGGTACCAAGGCAAATGGGGCACAAGAATGCTTGCAGACTGTTGCTGGACATTGGCAAGAGATGATTCTTCAGGCCACTATAAGCATCAAGCAAAAAGGAAGAGAGTAGGTAAAGAATTAGAGTTTAAAATATACTGACACATATTGTACGTTATAATAAAATAATCAAATATTACATGTCTCGTATCTTTAAACCTACAGCCAATAAGCATTTTTAAGGTGATATTTGGATTCAGGACATGAAAAAACTTAAGAATTAACTAATTTCATTTAAGAGGCATACAACTTTTCAAAAATTGTTGACCAGTAAATTATAGAGAGAAGATACATAAGGTTTTCAGTGCTAGGGGCTTGGACATCCAACAGGTTTCTGTGAGCGTGTTAGATATGAGTGGAAGCAACTAACTTTATGATTTGATGTGCTGTTGGAGTGAAAGCAATATAACACTATGACGTGACTTAGGGAAACCGGTTTGCCGGAATAAAGTCATTTAGGTGCAGAGTTTATTGACTTCACTTTGGGTATTATTATTGCAGAAAAGTTTGATCTCCATTACAGGCTACTTTAATCGAATTCAGGCGAATACAATACTGGAGAATGTAGAATTAGTTTTGACGTGATCAGTCTATCATTCACATAAGCATGAGAACCAAGCTTATGTAGTAGACTAGAAGTGAGGTGATGCAGCTGGAGTTAACGTCTCATGTGGGTGTCACACTTTAGTGTAAGTAGGTGATTTGTTTTGCAAAGAACTTGCAAAAGTCTTCCCCTGTATTAAGACACCATGGTGTCGCCGTGTTAGACAAGTGTCACATTATTAACGGTATACAATATCGACAGGTTGATAAGTAAGTCTAATATCTACTGAACTGACCTATTATGTCTTCTTCTTTGAGGCCTACTGAGATGACCTACTGCTAAGTTAAGAAATACTTAGTCGTCTTACTACTTAGTATGCCACAACAAACCTCTTACTGTGTTTACTAAGAGTAAAACTGAACGGGGTAATGTTGAATTCAAGTCCAGTTAGTAATGGATAAGTAATGGATAGAATCAATCAAACGAGTCTATATGTTAGTCCAACACTTAAGTGCACATTTTTCATTTTAATCACGGGGATGCGCTAAATCCTTGGTCATATGGCGCTTGAGAAATAGGAGGCATTCAGGTTCGAGCCAAGGAAAGGAAAATTCTGTCAGGTATCTTTGGATCAAGAGCTTCTCACCTCAAGATAAAAGTCCCAAACTGCTCCACAGTTGCTATAATCCACAACCAGAATCCCGTAAATTCACTCACTACCTACTGTTGAGACCTTTCTCAATCTATATGGTTAAACATGATAAATATAAAATAAACAGAATTTATATTCATGAAATTGTAGCTGTGTTTATGGATTCTCAAGATCGTAGTTCAAAATGACGATGCTATGGGATGTTATGTTCGACAGTGTTGGTAAAATGAGAGTCCTCGCACAAGATGCACAGTAGACGACACCTACAGACACACGGGAATGTGTAAGAAGGTGTTGACATATTATCGAAAACAGAACAACTACTCTTGTCCTTTCTTGTACGGCATCATATCGCCAACAGGAATCTCTATTGTGAGGAAACGGGCTTTTATAGAAGGCTATTTACTATACCGTAGCATCGCCTACCAATCGTTATGCTAGTGCTATGTGCAATATGTTAGAAAATCTCCTTCGACCTAAGCAGTGCTACAATTATATAATAAGGTTATTATTCAATATTATCAATAGAAATAGAAAATAAACCTTTTATTCCATTTTAAGGCCTCGATATCATTTTGGTTGTCAGACAACAATGGGTATCCACTGCTACAATATAACCGATGAATGTAAACATTACCATTTATATAAAAGCAATTATAAAAATCACAATTACGGAACATACCTACTGGTGGCATTATCACTACATAACTTTTTAGTACGTACCTTAGATACCCTACTGAGTGACAAATATTTTGCCTGAAGATGGTAAACATACCAGGTGCGAGATATGCTGTTAAGGTGAGCAATATATTACGACACCTGGTGGGAGATACATTGAGTGGCTGGGCAGTTTATGTCCTCTCTGGCAAGTATTCGTACACCTAGTGAGTGATAAACAGTCCTTATATAATTACATCTACTCGCTGTATTACATACATCCACTCTGTCAGAATTCACACATTGTGGGTGATGTATTTTTCTTGTTGGATATGTCGTTATACACTGTTGCCTTGCTAATATAATAGACGAATGGGTGCAATAAAAGGCAAACTTGCTTATAATGTCTTGGATAAGATTGCGTTGTAACTGTTATGTCTTTTCACTGAGATATTTTTAAAAGTTGACAGGATTATAATATATATATATATATATATATATATATATATATATATATATATATATATATATATATATATATATATATATATATATATATATATATATATATATGCAAAAGATCACAGTAAACAGGTGATATCAAAATATGCAAGACAACCACTATGAATATATATATATATATATATATATATATATATATATATATATATATATATATATATATATATATATATATATATATATATATATTATATATTGTATATCAATGAAATAATGAAACAAGTGATTTTGAATCATTACCCTGGTGCAAGGACATTCGTGGTCATGGAGCCTCAGAGACTATTTTCAGCCTCATAATGTTTGGTGTGTCAGCCTTCACAAGCAGTCTATGTATCAATGAAAGTGATTTCGAATCTTTAACATAACTATATTTTTTATTATTTATTTATATTGATAGTTGAACAATTTACATTTTTCTGAATGTTTCTCCTTGGTGAAAAATGTTTATTTACTCTACAAGATTGGGTTCAGTTTCAGTATTTAACTCACTTTCTTATATCTATTTAAATCAGACAACTTACACTTCCTTACTGTTTAAAAATTATTTTAAATTACATTTTTTATTAGAGAAAGTTTAACCATGAATACGTATGTTATCTGTGCCTTATTTACTGTGTTGCATGGGAAAGATGTTTCGTGTTATTGAGCCGACTTGCATTATTTTATAACTATAAAAAAAAAATTATGAAACTAAATCATTTCTGTTTTAGTGGATAAGACGCGTACCGAACCAAATTTTAATTAACTCAGCGTTATTCTGAGTGCAGATCTGCATCATGACATGAGTACATAAAGTGCTGTGTTTGTTTTGTTCACTATTGCTGGCTGGACAAGACATGAATTAGCTCAAGTGATTGTAGAAAATCTGCCGAATTCAAGACAGGCTATTGTTTATAGGCGATATTTCTTTCACAATGTGTTGAAGTTGGTAATATTCGTTCTGTAATTATAATAAGAATGTTAACCCATTAAAAGTAACAAATATTTTTCTATTAAATTTATTTTAATGATTTATTACGATCTGTTTATGTCCTTGTCTGCCTTGATTTACAAGAATGTATTTATCTCTGTAATGAGACTTCCAGAGAAGCGGATCATCGCTGAAAAATCTGATCTTCTGTGCAATCAGGAATTAATAACGTGATCTCATTTTGGAAAACAAATATGATCAGAGACAGAATGCAATGGAATCATTTTCAGTTCCCGTCACAAGAGTACGAAACTCGTTTGAATAATATGGTTGGATAAATCTTCTTGCCTTCTTATATTCTAAATTGTTTATGCTGCTACAGAGACCTATTTTTAAAAGGGGTAATTTAACATAAGTGAAAAGCTCTTTTTCCAAAGAATTGGAATGACCCTCTCTTTTCTCGATCAATCTTTATTAATCCAATTATCCAGGCGCTCTATAATTAATATAGAGAACCCTCGTAGAAGCCTTTAAATAATCAGCTCTTGGTCCAAAGGTGACTATTTTCATAGCGAAAAACGCTGACATGTATGTTGTGATGGAGCATTAGGACACATTTCGGCATATTTGTGAGTTTAGTACTATACTAAGAACATTAAATGCTAGCTAATTCAGTATGGATAAAAATTCCTTAACTATTCGGCACCACACACATATATATGTGTGTGTTAGTTACCATTTTGTCCTAGGCACATGTCGATTAGACACTAGGCCTGTTGTATGTGTATGTGTGTGTGTGTGTGTGTGTGTGTGTGTAACGAAACACTTCGAAATGTTTCGGCCCCGCCGGGAATTGAACCCGGGCCCTTCGTGCGTGAAGCAAGAGCGCTAGCCACCATGCCATCGAGTGTGTGTGTGTGTGTGTGTGTGTGTGTGTGTGTGGTGCCGAATAGGTAAAACTGGTCAATTAGCAAAGAACTCATTTAAAATTAAGTCCATTCTAAAATTTTCTCTAATACGTTTAAAGATATATTTTTTTTACATTTATGTTAATGTAAAAATTAATAATTTTATACCAAAAGCACCTTATAAAACTTACCTAACCTTATTATAACTAGCGCAATTTAATTTAGCCTAATCCAGCTAAATGTATTTTAAATATGATTTCAATAATTTAATAATAAACAAATACAAGGAAATATATTTTACTCATTAGGTTCAGAATGATTTTTGCGAGATTATTGCATACACAAATTTTTCTTGCCTTCCTCGGAAGTTTTACCTATTTGGCACGATATATATATATATATATATATATATATATATATATATATATATATATATATATATATATATATATATATATATATATATATATTATTGTGACCACGAACAAGTGGTATTGATCAATAACAACACTGTGACTATCCAAGGATTCGAAACCATGCCGCTTTGGTCCGCCTCGTGGTGAGCGAAAACCAATGACGCTCTAACCCACAGGACCACGCAATCCTACAAGAACCTAACACCCAGCCAAGCTAGGTGTGTTACCCTTCGTCCGAGGACATACGGTGGTGTGGGTGCCTCTGTGCTAATTTCATTCTCCTCTCTGTTTGGTGTACTAGCCTCAACGAGCAATATTTTATATTATTGTAACCACGAACAAGTTGTATTAATCAATAACAACACTGCGACTAGCCAAGGATTCGAACCCATGCTGCTTTGGCCCGCGTGTACTCTGTGGAAGGAGTGGGGAAGTTGCTGTCTAGAAGGTGAAGGGATCTGTTCAGCACATTTCTGAAGGGACAATGATTGAATGACTAACGATGAAATTTTCTTTTTTTCGGGTCCCCCATGCCTCGGTGGGCGACGGCCTGTTTATTAAAATATAATCAATGAGTGATATTTAGGTGTCTGCCGCACAAATTTAATCCTATGAAGACACGATAACTGCTCGACATAATAAACACTCCTAATGAATGAATACTTGTGGCATGACAGTTTGCGTGAAACAGAGGCGATGATTGGTAGATTAGTTGATTTCAGTATATAGTGGAAATTCAGTCCATTACATTTTCAGCTAATAACCTGATATTAAAGATGCAAGAGAAATTATGTTGTTACCGATCATTCCAAAGTTCATAGAAACGATGATCATGGTTACTTTTATGTCTGCGTTCCATTCGTATTATTTTATTTCCTCTCTCTTTCTCTTTTATACTGTTTTACAAATGTTAGGATTCCTAACTTTATTGACAAGCTAAGAGCTGTTTCCTGCATCAGCTCATTTGAAAGTCTTTTTATTGTTATGAGACATACACATATGAAACAGGGAGAAGTTGGAGCCATCTGTGGGACATCAATTTTATTTCATCAACTGACTTTATTTCACTGATATTATGTTGTACGAACATGTTCCAGACTCGAGTCATCCTGGGAAAAAATGAATTCAGATGAAATGATGTTCTGAAGAAGTAGGTGAAGTTGCTGCTTGCTGCCCGTCTTGTTGTGTAGAAGCTCACTTCTCGCTGTCTTCGGAATGGAACTGTTACGATCCAAATGTCCAAGGATGGCATCCAAATGTCGAAGGATGGCATCCAAATGTCCAAGGATGAGAGAAACGAGAGTCTTAGAGACTTAGAGGGTAAGGGTACTATACCAAAGGGGAGAGAACTGAAGAGTCTCCTAGGGTATGCTCACCGTACCAGTGGTGAGAGAGAACTGACCTGAGTAGAACGCCTAGGTTTGACCTCTACTCGGTATAGAAGGGGGAGGGAAACAACCGAGGCGCTCAGTACTTCACACCTTTACTCTTTAAGTCACCTATCTAAACACATACATAACTAATATTGAGTCATATAGTATTAAGAGAAAACCCGCATTTTAACATTAAACTATGACAGGGCGTAACCCCCCCCCCCTCGACGACTAAGTGTCGCACCAAAGAGGGTGTACGAGACCTTAATGAAAAATAACTTCAAGCTTTCCATCTGACTTACACACTTATAACGAATGTTAATTTCTATTTTTCCATCAAAGCCAAGATCCTCATGAGTCACCATACAACGGAAGCGAAGAAGCAGTGTATCTTTGAGCTTCGTTTCTTAGAGGTCGGTCCACAACAGTGATCTCAGGTGACACTTTGAAACAGAGGATGTCAGCGGAAAGCAGCAAGAGTCATAGCCATGGCGGTATAAATTCTTAACGTCCACTTTCGAACATATCGTCGTCAGGATTCTCCTGAAGTTACAACAATCATGTGGCTGTAGACGATAAAAAATTCCAATTAATACACACAACATATAAAAGGAGCAAAACAAAAAAAAAATGGAAAAGCATTTACTTTACTTTTTGCCAAAAACGTAAGTCAAAAAAATTCAATGACCAATACTTAGGGACAAGACAATGCATCAACTTTTACGTTATCTTTTCCATGTACATGGTGAATACTCTAATTTTAACAGACAAGTATTTCAGCTAGGCAAAAATCTTTAAACATTAAAGTATAAGTACAAGGGGGGGGGGGGAGATGGCACTCGACCGCTCAGGTCAGATGAACATCAACTCCTCCTTCAACAAAGTTAAGCTTGGTAAGGGAACAGACTAAGATGATCACAAAAGCAGTCACCAGTAGACAAGCTCCTGGACCTCGACTACACACTCATGGATTTAAACTCCATGAGTGCCAAATTCTTGTGTAAAGTTCTGCAGTTTTACATCAAAAAGTCCGATTAACAATCTTTCCGCTGTGACCCTGACAGTGGATCCATCTGTGATCATCTCTTTTGGGACTGACTCAGACAGTAAGCCACAACACATGGGAAGTCATGAACAATGGTAGAATTTTGAAACACTGACAACGGACCGCTATCCACCGCATCTTATTCAACTCACAGTGCAGAAACGGCAGAAGCTTCAAGCGTCAGTCTCAGGATTACCATTGCTGAGAGTCTTGCTAGCCTTATAGACGGATAACATCGCCTAGCCAACAACAGCACTTTCCTCTAGAGCACTGAAGAAGTGAGTGGGTCCGGTAGCGGGAGCTGACGACACTGCTCCGAGACCGGAAAAGAAGTTAATAGGCGGTGACACCTCAGACACTACCTCATGATGTTCTTTTCAATAATAATTTTCTAACTAGCAACCGTTTGCTAAACACTCAAAGGTGGCACTAGTAGATACACAATGAACATATAAATAACACTAGATCAGTCAAAACACTTTATCAGTGTAAACTGAAGTCGGCGAGAGACAGTCAGGATGATTTGAACAGTCTGTTAACCATCAACTGCCGGAGCCTTTTATACAAACGGGCCACAAACTGTGGGCCAGAATGTTGAAGAGTGGCGTACGTTTCAACCAAGAACACGGCGCTACCACAGCGATGGACAAAGACGAGGGTGATGACGAAACACTAATGGAGGATGAGCCCAGGTGGGGGCAGCGTTGCCTTTCACACATACGCGCCTTACCTTCGTATCCTCAATCTTCTGAAACCTTTTACGCACATGCAGCATACAGCCATTTTTTGCTCAGAGACTTGCCAATTTACCAATCTGGTGGAAGTACAAGCAGACCTCTGCTCAGGGACTAGTTTGTCAGGCTAGTATGTCTGAAGTGCGCTGACTTCTGCTCATGACACTGCTCCACCAGTGTCATCCACACCAGACTTACTTGGCAGAACCGACAATCAGGTTCTCTTCAAAAATACTCACCAGTTTAGTGGAAACATAAGCAGACGTCTGCTCAGGGACTAGATTAAAGAGGGACTAGTATGTCAGACGAGTGCAGACTTCTGCTCAGGGACTAGCTTATTAAACAGGGGCTAGTGTGTCAAAAGTATACCAACTTTTGCTCAGGGACTAGCTTGTAATATAGAGGCTAGTGTGTCAGAAGTATATGCTGACTCCTGCTCAGGGACTAGCTTGTAATACAGAGGCTAATGTGTCAGAACTATACAAACTTCTGCTCAGGGACTAGCTTGTAATACAGAGGCTAATGTGTCAGAACTATACAAACTTCTGCTCAGGGACTAGCTTGTAATATAGAGGCTAGTGTGTCAGGAGGCATAGGCAGGTTCCTGCTCAGGGACTAGCTTGTACTATAGAGGCTAGTGTGTCAGGAAGCATGCAAAAAATACTAATACTGGAAGTGAAACCTATACCCAGGCATCAAGAACAACGACGTCTTGAAATAAATACGAAGAGCATCTGGCTCTTTCTGAAGTGTCGGTCGCGTCTCTACGTTCATGTCCGTCTGCTGGACATGAATACCTCCAAAATGACCTCTTCCAGGCGACGAAGGAGTTCCAAGCGAGATACTCAGAAGAAATGCAGCAGCACAAGACAATATGGCGAGAAAACCTTAGTTTTCAAAGCATGTCTTAAGGTTCAGACGAGCCGCTCCTCTAAGCCTCCTCTTAGCTGAGTCACAACAAAAGTTGCTGAAGCAACGACTCAGACAGTAACAGAGACAGGAAGACAATCGCTGGCTCACACATGAGGAAAACAATACGAGAAAGCCCATGTCGCTTGCCATAAGTTCCTCTGACAAGTCTGACTCAACCAGTGACTTCCCCGGCGTAAACATCCTGTCAAGAGCACTTGCAATGTCTTCGTAACAGTAGTTTGACATTTCCTTAAGCAAATTCTTTTGAAGAATTCTATGTAGTGTCACCCGTGACTTCTCTCTCCCCAAGAGTAGCTCTTACATTGTTTTCTTCCTCATCTCCGCTTAACACTCGTTCCAGAGGACCAGCGGTGATAATCTCACACCACACAGTTTCCATAAAAGCTTGAACAAATACAAGTTTGGTTTCTCTCATTTCCCAAATTACTTAGTGAGCTCATTATTCCCGAATTTTTCAATCTCACCAAAATGACTAAAAGGTTCTTGGTCTCAATATTGGCGAAAACAACACCAACCATGCTAACTCCCGTTGTGTGGATGCTCTTCGCAGCTCCGACCCCCGAGGAGACAATTAAGCCAAACATCAGAGCTCCAAACGTATAGGGAGGCACTTACCAAGAACAAGTTCAAAATCACTTTTTTCACTGCCCAATAATGGTGTCGCCAATACCAAAAGCAAAAGTGGAAGAAACATAGTTACTTATACCCTGTGGTTGCTTATCTTCTGGGTGAGTTGTAAGTGAGAGCCAAACATCAGTAGCCATCACGAGATATATCTCCTGGACAGGCCCCCATTTGTTACGATCCAAATGTCCAAGGATGGCATCCAAAGGTCCAAGGATGAGAGAAACGAGAGTCTTAGAGACTTAGAGGGTAAGGGTACTATACCAAAGGTGAGAGAACTGAAGAGTATCCTAGGGTATTTTCACTATACCAGGGGCGAGAGAGAACTGACCTGAGTAGAATCCCTAGGTTTGACCTCTACTCGGTATAGAAGGGGGAGCAAACGAGTCGCTCAGTACTTCACACCTTTACTCTTTAAGTCACCTATCTAAACACATACATAACTAATATAACATACATAACTAATATAACATACATAACTAATATTGAGTCATATAATATTAAGATAAAAACTGCATTTTAACATTAAACTATGACAGGGCGTAACAGGAACCAAGTGTGTACTTTGACAATATTCGCTTTGTACATAACACTAATTCCTTGGCTTGGCTTGAAATGTCAGCTCCGTCCAAGCTGGGTCAAGGCGAGAGATGAGACGTCTTGCTTTGTTCTCTATTCTGTCAAGAAGCCGTAGATGAAATGGAGGGCAAGTAGTCCAAGGAAGTGGATGATACTGAAGGAATGAGCGTACTTGTGTCTCGTACAGGATTTTGCAAACTCTACTGCTGTAAGCTTCTGGCCGTCTTGTTTGCAAGATTTACGTCATACCTGGGTGCCAACACTCTCCTATTCATTCTTACCACTGCTCCAGCATAACCATCATGGAGCCTACGTGTTTTCTCATGAGCAAATGTGACTTGCCATCGTTTTCCCTAGGCTGCTATAGCTGTAAGCTGGTGATTGATGTAACTCAGAGCAGCTATCATTTCTTGTCTTGGTTAAATAAATGCCAGAGTACAGTCACCAGCGTATGCATGGTATTCTGGGATGAGATGAAAGAGGCCATTGAATTAGACATTCCATAACAATGGTCTAACCATACTCCCTAGTGGAACACTTGCACCAGTAGGGTTTCTTGTTGAATGTGTCCTGTTGAGAGCTAAGCTTCCAGATCAATCTTGAAAGTAATCACTGAGGAGGCTTTGTACAGAGCCGACGATTCCTAGTGCCTGCAGTTTTGCCAACATTCCTTGGTGCCATACTCGGTTGAAAGCACCAGCAATAGCCAGTGCTGCTATACAGCTGGCCTTGGACTCATCTAGTTACTGGTGCCACTTAGTGGAAAGGTTTAACAGTAGATCAGCAGAAGCGTAGCCTTTATCTGAAGCCATAGTGACGGTCACCAAGACTCGAGTGGTAGTCGAAAAACGCTGTCATTTGCTATGCGATTATTTTCTCAAGAATCTTGCTCTTCTTATCGTTAACAGAGACTAAATTTGTCTCTTCCCATAGAGAAGGATATTTACACACACTATCACACACACACACACACAAACACTCATCCGACCAACCCATTTTAAAGTTAACCAACATTAACTTCAATAATATTTAATGACAATGATGTTTGATATTTGATTCCCCAGGACTGAATAATGTACAGCAGTTTGGCCGAGTTGACGAGGTTTCGATTTCAATTTCAATTAGCTGTATAACCTATCAGCTGAATAAACAGTATGTCAGGCAGTAATACACCAGTGTGGTGCAAATACCTATAATAACCATAAAGCAGTTTTCTGATTATTTTTTCTGTTTTTATTGTGCATCCGTCTTTTTTTAATTTATTTCACTCGTAACTCGAGAACGGCTTCAAAATTTGACAACTTTTGTAGACCAAGAAGACCAAGTTGCCACTACTGGCATGTTCGCTTGCCCCATGACGAAAGCTACTGAAGCTGTTCCCTGCATTTTGCAAAGGCTACGATGACTTACGAAACCTTCAGAGATGTAGCTTCAACAATTAGCTTCCACTAATTCAACCACAGCGGAGAGTAAAATTGTAACGACTAGGTGCAAATTTGACCATTGTCTGTGAAGATTTTATTCGCCTTAAATCACGTTAAATAATTTTCTGCTTACCTCTTCTGAACGGCTTTGGTATATAATCGGAGATGTGTCTTAGGGCAAAGTTTGGTTTGCGTGCAAAACAAAACATTGCTAGCAAAAATTTGTGTATGCAATAATTTCGCAAAAATTATTCTGATCCTAGCGAAAAAAATATTTCATTGTGTTTGTTATTAAATTATTGTAAACTTATCTAAAATATATTTAGTTGGATCAGGCTAAATTAACTTGCGCTAGTTATAAGAAGGTTACGTAAGTTTTCTAAGGTTCTTTTGGTTCAAAGCAATTAATTTTTACATTAACATAAATTAAAAAATATACTTTAAAAGTATAAGATAAAAGTTTAGAAAGAACTTAATTTTAAATGAGTTCTTGTTAAATGACCAATGTTACCTATTCGCCATATTTTGAGGAATTGTTTAATGTTGATGAAGAGAGGGAAGCTGTGATTTCGTGTATAGGGCAAGGAGGAATAACATCTTGTAGGAGGAAGTGCCAGTTGTAAGTGTGGGGGAAGTTCGTGAGGCAGTGGGTAGAATGAAAGGGGGTAAGGCAGCTGGGATTGATGGGATAAGGATACAAATGTTAAAAGTACAGTGGACCCTCGGTTATCGTTGAAAATTCTTTCCAGAATGCTGTTTGAGTGCCATTACTGAACGAATTTGTTCCCATAAGGACAAATGTAAATTAGATTAGTCTTTTCAGAACCCCAAAAATACACTTACAAAAGCTCTTACACAAATATATTTACATAATTTTTCGAATTTGGAGGTGAACGAAAAAAGAGGGAGTGGTTGGTGATTTTATTTAATAAATGTATGGAAGAGGGTAAGGTACCTAGGGATTGGCAGAGAGCGTGTATAGTTCCTTTGTATAAAGGTAAAGGGGACAAAAGAGAGCGCAAAAATTATAGAGGAATAAGTCTGTTGAGTGTACCTGGTAAAGTGTATGGTAGAGTTATTATTGAAAAAAATAAGAGAGTAGGATAGCAGATGAACAAGGCTTTTGGAAAGGTAGGGGGTGTGTTGACCAAGTGTTTACCGTGAACCATATAGATGAACAGTATTTAGATAAGGGTAAAGAGGTTTTTCGTGGCATTTATGGATTTGGAAAATGCTTATGACAGGGTGGATAGGGAAGCAATGTGGAAGATCTTGCAAATGTATGGAATAGGTGGTAGGATACTGAAAACAATGAAGAGTTTTTACAAGGATATTGAAGCTCAGGTTAGAGTATATAGGAGAGAGGGAGATTATTTCCCAGTAAAATTAGGCCTTAGACAGGGATGTGTGATGTCACCGTGGTTGTTCAATATATTTATATATGAGGTTGTAAGAGAAGTGAATGCGAGGGTGTTGGCAAGAGATGTGGGGTTAAAAGATAAAGAATCTAACACAAAGTGTGAGTTGTCAGTTTATCTTTGCTGATGACACTGTGCTTTCCTGAGATTCTGAAGAGAATATAATATAGTGAATATAGGAAAGAGTAAGGTGTTGACGATAACAAAAAAATTAGGTGACGAAAGATTGGATATCAGATTGATGGGAGAGAGTATGGAGGAGGTGAATGTGTTCAGATAGTTAGGAGTGGACGTGTCAACAGATGGTTCTATGAAGGATGAAGTGAATCATAAAATTAGGAATCTGTGGAGACAAAGAACCTTGTCCATGGAAACAAATAGGGAAATGTTTGAGAGTATAGTTATACCAACGCTCTTATATGGGTGTGAAACGTGGGTGGTGAACGTTGCAACAAGGAGAAGGCTGGAGGAAGTGGAGATGTCATAAGAACATAAGAATGGAGGAACACTGCAGAAGGCCTACTGGCCCATACAAGGTAGGTCCTTATAAAAACCACCTCATTTGACAAATGTGGAAGTAGGTCATGCCTAAATGTTAGGCATGACCTGTATTAAGATCCCAAGATGTTGCTGTGTCAGACAGGAATGTACATGAATGGATCAGAGAACCGACAAGTTCATCTTAATTCAGGGAATTCTTCACTTGCCTAACCTTTAGGCATGACCTACTTCCACATTTGTCAAATGTGATACGACCTACAACTGCTGCACCTCACCTGCCTACAGTGTATAAGCCACTTCGCACATATGCTGTATTCTTTTCAAGATTGATGGACTGACAACATCGACTCAAGGCTGATGGACTGATTACCTAAAACTCCTCCTGTTCTTCATCATTCTCCTTTGTATGGACTGATGAAGCCACTGTGTGGCGAAACCAGTAATGATGCGATAGAGTTGCGGATCTTGCTGACAGGTATTTAGTTATCATCTCCTCCAATAACGTTATCTCTCTCTCTCTCTCTCTCTCTCTCTCTCTCTATATATATATATATATATATATATATATATATATATATATATATATATATATATATATATATATATATATATATATATATATATATGCAAAAATATCACAGTAAACAGGTGATATCAAAATATGCAAGAAAACCACTATGAAAAAATAGAAGAATTCCAAGCGCTTTCGTGACTACTCACATTATCAAGGATAATGAGTAGTCACGAAAGCGCTTGGAATTCTTCTATTTTTTCATAGTGGTTTTCTTGCATATATATATATATATATATATGTGTGTGTGTGTGTGTGTGTGGTAAAAAAACTTGGTATTAAATACCGACAAGTTGGTTTAGAAAGACACGTAAGCAAACACTATGACATATTTACTATTAGAAAACGTTTCGGTTCTGTGACCTTGATCACTTCTAACATACAGAGGTTGAAAGACAGTATATATAGGCGGAGAGTGAGGTGTGAGTGACGCTGGTGACCTGAATGAGGTGTGAGTGATGCTGGTGACGTGAAGAATACCATGTTGGGATGAGGACGGGTAGACGATGAGATCATGTGACTCCTGTGTTGGTGGTGCTTTGCCTGCTTGGGAATCATGTATGCTAATGTTTGAGAAATTATTTGGTTTCCAGTGTTACGTTCTATTGTGTCGGTGACGGCGATTAGCGAGGCTTCTAGACACCGTCGGCGTCTGAGGTCTGGTTCGGTGAGAACGAGTTGGGCGTCATCCCAGTTCATCAAATGCCCGTGGAGTCTCTGTGGAGGACACAGGCCTACGCCTGTGTCCTCCACAGAGGACACAGTTTTTAAAACTGATGCATTTAAGTGTTAACCTTTTCTTTCCTATAGGGTAGCCAAAATACAAAATAAAATTGTTTTCTCTTTAATAATATTAAAACTTTTATAAAATGAACTTTCATATACTTATATGAACGATCGTCAATTTAACAACCAAGTATTTATTTTCTTCTTACATATAAAGGATATTTCTATTCATACACATGTGATTATTCTTATAGGAATTTACGTGGATATATATATATATATATATATATATATATATATATATATATATATATATATATATATTATTGACCGTTTAAGACAAATAACCAGACAAATAACCGACGTTTCATACAAGGGTCGAGTTATTATTAGAAACTTCTAGAACATTAGAAGTTACTCTAAGCGAGAGCGTATGAGAGAGTAGTACTCTGAAGCGAGTGAGTAGAGCTACTGCATCCATTAGTGAGCGCTCACCCAACATCAGGTTGGATGACTTAGTGAGAGGGCAGACGTTACTGAATAGATCAACAGCAGTTCAACTAGCGGTACAGTAATACAAGAAAACCACTCCCATAACATTAACAAAACCCTATCAACATACACAATAGATATAATATTTACAATGGTGTTGAATGTAACACATCCTACTCCATACAGTGTCAGGAAATAATGTAAAGTGGACCATCTCCATTTTAGCTATTAATGGAGAATAGCGCAATATAATATTAGGTGGAAACACTGTTTAGAAAGTTTCTTAACTGTGAAGACAATCTCTTTGTCAAAAGATACAACACCCTATCACCCCATCTTTATTTTTTTTTACCAATAGGTATATTTTATTATATAATATGGTACAAAAGATTGAAGAGATGCATTACTGGCTGGTATAAAGATGGCATATACAGTACATGAGGTTTGAGAGATACATTTCTAGTACACATTGCTACGTGTTTGTCATTGATTATAATGCAAAAATCTCATCCAGCTCCTCAGAGCTGGGGTGGGTACACAAGATACAGCAGACATTACCTCTCTGAACAGCAGCGGTGAGTCGCTGGAACAGAAAACTAGCCGCCTTGATATCCCTAGTTACCCTGATGAGTCTTTTGCCTAGCTCCTTAAGGAACTTATATGCACTCTTTCCCCATGGGCCAAGGGTCTACGGGACTATGGAAACAAACATATAATGATGGGCAAGTTCTCCATATTTTCTAGACTTTTGGGACTCCCTGAAGCTGGCAGCTACCCCTCCTTCCTTCCTGGTGTATTGGAGATAGGTATCAGCCAGGTAGATGCACATGTGTAGTACCACACCACCTGCTTGCCATCTGTCCAGGATTGAAGGGTGATACCTTCTGGACGCTTTTGACTGCCATCAGATCTGCATAGTTGTAGTGGCTCCCTTATTGCTGGGCATCCGGCTGTTGTGAGGCTCCGCTTGATGTTAATCTCTTCATGCCTTGCAATATTTCCCTTGGATTTACTGCACACAATACCGTGGTACCCAAATCAGTCTGCTGCTTCACTGCCGCAAATACACCTATGTTCGTCGAGAGTAGAGGCGGCAAGTCGAGGGGCAACACCAATGAGCCAAGGCTGGAGCTGGGAACAACCAACAGAAAGTCCCCTGCATGAGGAGCTCACGCTGCCAGGACGCGGACTCTGTATTTCCCCGACACACTATTGGACCATCCCCGTGTGACTGTAGTTGCTGGGGGGTGCATGTCTAGTTTCAGAGCCCGTTAGATTATCCCAGATCTTGGCTCCATCAATGAACTTTGGGTCATAGACTCCAATCTTGTCCCTAAAATGTCCAGGGAGGATCGCTGCTGCAAGTCTATTGGATGCAACACATGAGGACAGGAAAGAAGATAGTGCAGTCTATGATGACTTGCGGACACCAATGCCTTCTAGTCTGACTGAAAATGTAGCTTGGTCCAACTGTCCATCTTCTAGAGTAAGGTTAAGTACTTTCGTAAAAATATTCCTCAGGATACTGTCGTATTCGTTCAGTATAGGGTTATCATATGAAGGAGCACATCTTAGGAAATATGTTAACCTGTGCAGACTCAAGCACTTTTGAGAAGGTACAAGGCATCATGAGTGTCAAGACTGGCTATCCGTTGTTCCACCTCCTCTACTCTCACAGTTTCTTCCTGAGAATTGTGTCAAGGGCATCACTTCCCAGAGGTACTCCAAGCAAGATGCTATTTGTAGGGGCAATGACTGTTGCTCCTGGTAGTTTTGATCTCACTGCATCTATCACTTGTCGATTGACTGAGATGATTTTACATTTGGATGGATTCAGGATGAGACCCATTTCCTGTCCCCGTGTCATCACCTGTGTAAGATCATCTAGAAGGGACTCCTTTGTACCTGCTAGTGTGCCATCATCCAGGAACCAGATGTTTAGCTCATGGTCAGTCTTACTTGATTTCCCTAACTGCTATACAGAAGAGAAATGGTGGAGAGGGTCCCTTGCTGGACACCCTCTGATGATGTGATTTCATGCTCTCCAAACAGGAGCATTGATTCCTTGCTATATCCAGCTGAAATAAAAGGGAAGAGACGTGGGAAATGTTCTTGTACAGCTGTTAATACTACATCTCTTTTCAGGAGATTAAATGCATTCTAATTTTACCACTGCATTGCCCTCAGGCCTTATGAGGTGCGAGGCCCAATTAGGGACAATTTTGGTGGGTCCCATGTGTGGAAAGCAATCAAAGTATGCGCTTAAAAATGCTTGCGAGTTATTAGACCAAACATATGTAAGCTACATTTTAATACAAAAATGCATATATGTAGGCCTACAAGTAACAAACAATATTTGTATATCACCTCTGAAAAGTACATAGTCACAATACCACTTGCTTTAGTGACTGAAATAATTTATTAAAAATATTAATTTATTTTTGTTAAGAAAAAAATCACTGTAGGAAACAAATGATATTTTTTGGACTTCTAAAAATCACTTAACATTCATAAAGTATGAGTCATATTATTGCCTTTCATTAGGAGAATGTTTTTTTTTTTTTACTTCGTGTTGTTGTGTGTACTTGACAAGCCGATAGTAGATTACACTCTAGCGCGGGCCCTTAGGCGCGGGGCCCTTAGGCGCGGGGCCCAATTGGGAACAATCGGTCCAATCAGCTTAAGTTCGGTCCTGGCTGCTTCACTTCCTTGAGAGACCTCAAAGCCAAGCTGGTTTGTTTGAAGTATCATGGACACCTCTGTGCGAATACTTCAGACAGCAGCTTTGGAAATGAGGCGAAAAAAGTGTTGCCCACTGCAATTAGCCTAATTCCTGCATCCTTCTTTTCAAGGGAACAAAGTGATGCATCAAAAGGATAGGTTTAATTTCGTCAGGAATCAGACAAGCCAAGGAGTTGTTGACGAACCTTGTGATCTCTGAAAGCAGTGTCTCTGCAATATCCCCCATAAGTGGATTAACTATTTCCTTGAAATATGTGGCCTTATTCCAGTGTAGCCCCAGCAGAGCCGGACAGGAACGACATTATTGCTTTGTAAAGGTCTGAGTCTTGCACAATCAATGGTTCCACAGTGGGATGAGAGGTGTTGGAACTGTTCGTTCCCCTGGTTTCTCTGGCAGGGTGCTTTCTTCTAAGTGCTTCAGCAGTGTCAGAATCCCTGGGGACAACTATATCTTCGCTGGTGATAATCCTGATTGCCCCCACTATGTTGCCCTCTTCAATTGTCTTGCTCACCTGGGCTCTGATTTGTTCGCTGTCAGTGGAGTGAGGTCTGCCTCTCCCGTTTTTGTATTGATCGGAAGGCGAATGAGGTTATCAGCTCTGAAAAGTCTCTTAAAGATTTAATGACCATTGATGCTAGCCTATTTTTCCTTTCCGGCCCAGCTAAGCAGACATTGCCAAAAAGTAATAAGTTGTGTCATGCCTTGATGGTTAGTGGAGCTTTTAGGATAGTGGAACCATCGTTTACATTTTTTAAGAGGTCTGTAAGTTTCCCAGCTGCGTGAGGACGGACTGCTTTGGGAATATGTGTGAGTGTCCTGGTACCTGTTGCTTTAATTGCTTCCAAAATGATGAGATGAGATCTGTTGGAGTGTGTTCAGGTGCCTGAAGTGGCTCTGGGTCATCACTTTCTACTGGAGGACATCCTGAACCAGAGCAGGTACCGTGTTTGCTTAGGAAACCGTTAGAGTTGAGACAACGAAGCTGTAAACACGACCGACACTTGCCTCTCCAAGCATTGCCAGTCGTGCCACTTTCCTGGCTGCTCGCTTCCTCTTGATTGGCATCCATCTGGCTAGCTAGACTGTAAGAGTGGAGTACGACATGCTGGGTGGAGCAAGGATGTGCGTGGAAGTGTAGAGCGAAGAAGGTACTGAACTTGACCGTGGTGGCCTGTTGGGGCTGGGAGGGAAAACTGCCTTGTTCAGTAGGAATGTCCGTGGGATTTGGGTTGGGGAGGGGCAGATAGTTGGGTGGGAAGTAGGCCGGGGAGAGGGGTGAGGGGAGTAGTCTACACATGGACTTGCACACTATATATTGTTCACACTGTCTTACAATACACACAACATTATCTGTTTCTCATGCACATCATGAAAGATGTAGGTATATGCACTGTTGAACCCAAGTGTGCTCCCTCATCTTCACCTACACACCACGCCTCTTTCTCCTCCCCCGTGGCGTAGCGGAGGCAGCAATGACTGGTCTCTCCCCCGTGGCGTAGCGGAGGCAGCAATGACTGGTCTCTCCCCCGTGGCGTGGGGGAGGCGGCACTGACTGGTCATACAAAATTATTTTTCCACAACATATGCCTCTAATTATTCCATGCATCAACACTTTTAAATGTATTTCAAGGTAAATGTGTTTGTGAAAGCTTTTCGAGGTTTGAATATACTATAATCTTGGCCAGCACTCACACACAGTGTAGGCCTTATTCTCCCCTACCATTATTGACCATCTTCCCTACTACCACCACTCACCAACCTTCACAAACTGCACAACACTTCCACTATTTACGTCGAAATGATGCACTGGAATGTCTTCTCGCTTCCCAAAGAATTCACACTGAGTCCTGTTCACTCTTGACCTGGTCAGTCTCTTTGATCAAGAGTTATCCTTGAAAATCCGGCAACTAGTCGGCCGCATGTCCCACCATCCCTGACATGGCACGACATGTATATATATATATATATATATATATATATATATATATATTTCTTCTTTCAACAAATCGGCCGTTTCCCACCAAGGCGGGGTGGCCCAAAAAGAAAAACAATAGTTTCTCTTTTTAACTTAAGTAATGTATACAGGAGAAGGGGTTACTAGCCCCTTGCTCCCGGCATTTTAGTCGAATCTTACGACATGCATGGCTTACGGAGGAAGAATTCTGTTCCACTTCCCTTGGAAATATATATATATATATATATATATATATATATATACATATATATATATATATATATATATATATATATATAAACACTGATCTCTGGCCGACGGAGACTCGACCCTACGAACCTTGTGACAGGAACGCAGTGCTTTACCGACCGTACCACACTGGACCAATACCTTGGCATCCAGCTCACGCTAGACGTTGATCCAAGGCACCCAGCTTTCAGGCAGGTGGCTTACAGCTTTTCATCTCATCCCCTGCATGCATCGACACAACTAGAGATTTTTACAATGCTAGGAATTCGCAAGAGCAGGCGAAATATTCACAAACACTGATCTCTGGCCGACGGAGACTCGACCCTACGAACCTTGTGACAGGAACGCAGTGCTTTACCGACCGTACCACACTGGACCAATACCTTGGCATCCAGCTCACGCTAGACGTTGATCCAAGGCACCCAGCTTTCAGGCAGGTGGCTTACAGCTTTTCATCTCATCCCCTGCATGCATCGACACAACTAGAGATTTTTACAATGCTAGGAATTCGCAAGAGCAGGCGAAATATTCACAAACACTGATCTCTGGCCGACGGAGACTCGACCCTACGAACCTTGTGACAGGAACGCAGTGCTTTACCGACCGTACCACACTGGACCAATACCTTGGCATCCAGCTCACGCTAGACGTTGATCCAAGGCACCCAGCTTTCAGGCAGGTGGCTTACAGCTTTTCATCTCATCCCCTGCATGCATCGACACAACTAGAGATTTTACAATGCTAGGAATTCGCAAGAGCAGGCGAAATATTCACAAACACTGATCTCTGGCCGACGGAGACTCGACCCTACGAACCTTGTGACAGGAACGCAGTGCTTTACCGACCGTACCACACTGGACCAATACAGCATATGAGCAGAGGAAGCTTATATACTGTAGACAGGAGAGATGCAGCAGTTGTAGGAGGTGTCACATTTGTTCAATGTGGAAGTAGGTCGTGCCCAAGGAATAGGCAAGCGAAGAAATCCTTGTATTAAGATACCAAGATGTTGCAGTGTCAGACAGGATATGAATGAATGGTTCAGAGAACCGACGAGTTGGTAAATTAGTATATAAGCTTCCTCTGCTCATATGCTGTTATTCTATTCAAGATTGATGGACTGACAACATCTACTCAAGATTGAGGGCCTGACAACCTCACACTCCTCCTGTTCTTCACGATTCTCCTATGTATGGACTGATGAAGCCACTGTGTGGCGAAACGTTTCCTTCATAAAGATACCCAAGTGTTGCATATGTGTCTAATTTACCAACTCGTCGGTTCTCTGAACCATTCATTCACATCCTGTCTGACACTGCATACATCTTGGTATCTTAATACAGGGATTTCTTCGCTTGCCTATTCCTTGGGCACGACCTACTTCCACATTGAACAAATGTGACACCTCCTACAACTGCTGCACCTCTCCTGTCTACAGTATATAAGCTTCCTCTGCTCATATGCTGTTATTCTATTCAAGATTGATGGACTGACAACATCTACTCAAGATTAAGGGCCTGACAACCTCACACTCCTCCTGTTCTTCACGATTCTCCTATGTATGGACTGATGAAGCCACTGTGTGGCGAAACGTTTCGTTCATAAAGATACCCAAGTGTTGCATATGTGTCTAATTTACCATAAAAATAATATATTTGTGAGAGAGGTAACAACAAGAGTGACCAGCTAACAGTGACCACAGGTTGAACCAGGATTTAGTGTTCATTAAAGTGGACGGACGTTGACTCCTCCCATCCATCTGGCTTCTCCTCCTCTCCCTCCTCAGTATATTCTCTGTCTGTCTGTCTGTCTGTCTGTCTGTCTGTCTCTCTCTCTCTCTCTCTCTCTCTCTCTCTCTCTCTCTCTCTCTCTCTCTCTCTCTTCTTTATTCAGGTTTCTAACTTGTTTATAAGCCGAGATCTGATACATATATGAGCACATTTAAAAGTATTTATTGTTGAGACACGTACAAATAGGTTACAGGATGAAGCTGGAGTCATCAGTTGGCCAGCAATTTCATTTGGCCAACTGACTTTATTTCTTGATAACATTATGTTGTACCATGTTCTGGAGAAGGGTACAGTCAGAGTGTAGTGGCTGTTTGCTGCCTGTCTTGGTGAGTGGCCTCTCTGTTTGCAAGATTTACTTCTATGGGGTTCTTCATAGCCAGTTTGGAGTCAAATTTCACCCTAAGGACATCAACTTCGTCCACGGGTACTAACACTCTCCCATTTATTCTTATCACTGCTCTAGCATTGATATGGTTCCCTCAAATCATCATTTGTTTTCTCAGGAGCAAATGTGACCTACCATTGTTTTCCACAGACTGATATAACTGAAAGCTGGTGATTGATGTAAGTTAGAGCAGCTGTCATTTCATCTATTGGATAAGTACATGTCAGAGCGCAGTCGTCTGTATATGTATGGGATTATGGGATGAGATGAATTAGGTCTTTGAAGCAAACATTCCATAACAATGGCCCAATCACACCTATGAATTTTTTGCCTAGAGTCCCTGGTGCTACGTCATAGCTGACCTTTGATTCATTCAGTGACTGATGCCACTTAGTGGAGAGGATTAACATCAGATCAGCAGCAGTGTAGCCTTTTCTGAAGCCATATTGATGGTCACAAAGAAGCGGGGGAAGTCGAAAAACGCTGACATCTGCAGTGAAATTATTGTCTTAAGAATTTTGCCAGTGATTGGCAGGTGTGACACTGGTCTGTAGTTTCTGATTTATCTTCTTTTTGTGAACAGTATCTACATTTGCCTCTTTCCACAGAGAAGGCCATTTACTCTGTGCTAGACAGTGATGCTTGATGGTCTGTATATCTATTCAGGAATCTTGGGTTAAATTGATCTGGGCCCACAGCTTTATCATGGTCCAGCGATTTAAGAAAATACACTTCATCCTGTCTTATTGTTAACCTGGAGTCTACCTGGAGAGAATTCCAGGGGTCAACGTCCCCGCGGCCCGGTCTGTGACCAGGCCTCCAAAACTGACAACTGACAACTTTGACATAGTTCTTGGGGCTAGCCAAGGAGGTTTCCTTGCTGCATCAGGAACTTGCATATTGGGGGCAAAGTGTTTGGCAAAGATCTTCTGACTGCAAGTAGAGGTGGTCCCATCCTGCCGATATAGTGGTGGAATAATTTGTCGGTCTTTAACCAAGGACCACTAGGTTTTGGATCCCATTCTACCATTTTGTGTGCGTGTGTGTGTGTGTGTGTGTGTATGTGTGTGTGTGTGTGTGTGTGTGTGTGTGTGTGTGTGTGTGTGTGTGTGTGTGTGTGTGTGTGTGTGTGTGTGTCAGCCTCTCAATTAGAGACGGACCACTTTTGGAACTTCTATTTGCCAACAGACTTACCTGTGCAGGTTCCTGTTATAGATAATGGGATGCCTCTTATACCTTCTCCAAGCCTTTTACTTAGCAGTTGCAGCCTCTCCACGGCTTCGTCACATACTGCTGGTGAGGGATATCACTTGGTTGTCACCATCACCTTGGAGAAGAACATTCCAATATGCGGTAGCGAGCTCAGAGCAGAGGGCTGGCCAGAGCAGAGGGCTGGCCATAGCAGAGGGCTGGCCAGTTTCCTATTTCTCACAGAAAGATTGTGCATGTAGATTCTTCACCTCGTTTTGTTGAAATCTTCAATGTTGTAAAGATAACCTTTTGGTCAGATGATCCAACATAACCAACGGGTTGGTAAGTGTCTATACCTTCAAACAAGTCACTCACTACTGGGTCGAGGGAGGAGCCAGAGAAGTGAGTAGAGAAATCAAACTTTCTCAATGTAAAACACTGCGAGAGGGTCATGAAAGTCCCTCTGTATAAAATGTTGGTTGAGGTCACTAACAATTTTAATATATTGACACTGATTTTAAAGCAGAAGGGAAATCCATTTTTGTCATCATTAAGTTGATGGAGTTTCCACACCCCATCCTCTCTCCCTCTCCCTCTCTCTGTCTACCTGTATATTTTACTTTTCATGTGTTTTCAATACCGCTCTTGATGTTCTCACGCCACTTTCAGGAGCCAAGCGCTCCACGTGTCTAATTACCTGTATGGCTCACAATTTTCCTAGTCTATTTTCTAGTGCTTTATGATGACTTTCCATGTTTTACATTATAAATTGTTTTGCTTTAATACTATATGCTCTTCTTGTCATTACGTCAAATACATAGATCATTTCAATGTTGTTCTCATACTAACGTCTCGGTCTTTTTTATTATTTGACGTAATTGACACGTCATCACATTTTGAATGTCATGTTTTGTCTGCTTTAAAGACAGGAACTCATTGTTTGCTGAAGAAATACTCCAATTTGGTGTATAGTTGCGGGGGACGAAGCCTCATTAAAGCTACTTTGCATGTAAAGACTTCTTGGACATTTAGACCCACGTGAGCCTTGGGTTGAATACTACTATATTAGAATCTCTCTTATGTATGAGTGTTTATAGTTGCACCAGTGATAAGACGTTCTCATAAACTTTCTCCTCAAACTCCGTTCATTGGTTAATGCTGACTGAAAAAATTATAAACAATTCTTCAAAAGGTCTGGCATTGGGAATAAATGTTAAACCAAAAGTATTATCACGTGTGTGCTTTATTCCTCATGTTCCATTATTCAAGTGACTGAGGTATAAGCTGGTATCAAGCACGGCCAATTATTTCAGCCTTATTGAAAGTACTAGTCTCGTGATACTAATTCCCTTAAAAGATCCTAATAACAATGTAGTTTTCGGGGGTCCTTTCTTTGTGACCTGCCCTTCTCAAATCACAACATATCCTTGACTACCACAGCCACTCTTTCATTCGTCTTTTACCTCTATTCTTTCCTCACTACTTGGGACCCCATTTTTTATAATACTTACTGTTAACTTTTTCTCTCTTACTACTCTCTTTACCTCATCATTTCACCAATCGCTCTTCTTCCCTCCCGCACCCACTTTCCTGTAACCACAAACTTCTGCTGAACACTCTAACACTATATTCTTAAATCTACCCCATACCTCTTCAACCTCATTGCCTCATTGTGTTATTCCAGTTATTTGTTTCTCTGATAATTATTTTAGGTGACAGTTCAGTTTGTCAAACAAATAGTTTACTTTTTTATTTGATATTTGGCCTGCATTAATGTGCTATTCATTGATATCCTGTTTCTATTTTCTGTGCTGAGGTATCTTAAGATATATAAGTAAGATATTAATTTATGAAGTAAGAGAATGTCAGAGACTATGTGAGATTAGAAAGATTAGAAAGTTATGGCACACTTGGAGATTTGGTACAAATAATGAGCTTGAGCTGGATGAGAGATGTGAGGGTACTGTAGTTATGAGGTATTCCTGAAGGGGATATATTGCTCATAATTTCAGAACACCTCAACTCATGTATAAGGTACCGATGACTAAATTATTGAAACAACTTGCATGTTTATGTTCTCATGACCACATCTAATAAACCCACTGCCATCTTCCTGGAAGGCCAGATAATTTACGACATCTTAGAGGCGGAGCATCAAACGTTCGTAAAATGTGTCCAAACAAACTGGTGACGGCGGCGAGTGAAATCCAAATGTGTAGATGCAGATATGACCATTTTATGTTTAAAATAAGGGTGAAATTTTTATTCCCGCTAAATCACGTATAATAATTTTCAGCTTCCTTCTTCAGAACAGCTTCAATATTTTGTGGCGAATTCACCATAGGGCTGGGATAATACCTATTAAATTTCAGTTGCATGGAGCCAAATCTGTTGATGTAATAAAAATAAAAAATAAAACTTAGAATTGTTGGAGCCCGTGACATAACTGGAGAATGCCTCATCTGATCGGTTTCAAATTTTCACCACTAGTGCAGTTTCTTGAACAAAGGTTCTCGTTTAATGGCATAAGACCAGATTTGCTAATTTTATTAAATAAACAGTGATATTTAATTTTTTAACCCATAGCTTAAGACTGCTTCTTCTAAATGGCTTCTTATTGCCTTTTGAAAATAAAAACTTGATATTTGAAATTTCCAGATTTGATTTTTTTCTAAAATAGTTAAAAACTGGAATAGTTGGAATATAATTAACTACTGGAGAATAATTATTTTAATGCACTTTAAACCTTTACCATTTGTGAATTTGCATCAATTCTAAATGGCTGCTGCACGGAATAAAAACGTTGTGTAGACACAAACTTTATTGTATTCTGTGCAATAAGTGGAAAATGATTCATCTGGTCAAGTTTAAACTTTTGTGGTGTTAGGTTGTATAAGTTTTCATGTGTCTGT
Source organism: Cherax destructor (assembly GCA_009830355.1). Classification (NCBI taxonomy): domain Eukaryota; kingdom Metazoa; phylum Arthropoda; class Malacostraca; order Decapoda; family Parastacidae; genus Cherax; species Cherax destructor. The sequence goes on from WNWK01003299.1 coordinate 63,915, forward strand.
TTTATTAATCAAATTGGCTGCTCTGAAATAATTGGAGAATGACTCTTGTGATAAGAAATAAGTCATAGTTTGGTTATTCTAAGTAAACCCAATGTTCTTTTTCTGTGTCAATAACATTTGGGTGCCCTCAAGACCATTGTTAAAAATCAAATGTTTTGTACACTAAGTTTATATAAAACATGCAGAAAAATGGTTCAGAGAAACGTCAAGTTGATAAATTAGACACATGTGCAACTTTGTGGCGAAACGTTTCCTCACTAGAGATACCAAAGTACTGCACATGTGTCTGATCTACATGAAACATATTTCTTTACTTTACTTACTTTTAAAAGTAGTTAGTCTTACCCAGAGAAACGTTTTGATTGATTTTGGCCAATGTAGGTTCCATTTTGTGTTTCTGGAATCTAAAAATAAAAATAGTGCTCTTCATGCTATAATTTCTGAATGCTGCATTTCATTACCTTTAATTAATCTTTCCAGTCTGATAATTAAATAATGCAACCTCTAAGCTGCTTCAAGTTTAATGTGCTTAAGCATTTTCAGACATTTTTTTTCTTTTTGGTCTGCATTGTCAACTTACGCCGCTTATTCTCAATAGCAGAGATTTCAGAACATTTGAAAACCTAGTGAAGCGTTCACTGCAGAGACTACAGGTTATGGAATACTGGGATACCTTTATCGGATCACGTAGAGACCAGTATACATCTATCTAGATAGAATGATGGCATGATTTTTCTCAATTATGGTCTTATGGTTTGAGTTCCTAATAGTAGATGGTGGATGGGTTGAGATGAATATAGTTCGGTAATTTGTTAAGGTTAGTTGGATGTGTCTGTCGAATTCTAGTAATTTAGGAGACTGAGAAAAGTTTTTGTTATTACTGGATTGTTGAAGAGGATGGATTTATGTGGGGAGAGGGAAATGCAGTAGTAAAAGAAGATATGAAGGGTAAAATGTTGTACCATTGAAGTTATTCCTGGGAAGGTAACACATAACTGATGGGGTGATGGGTGCAATTAGGTGTCAGCTTGTGCAATCCCTGACCCTTGACATTCAAAAGAACTGAAGCATCCAGTCTCCCAGCCTCTCTATCTCGGTGGGAGAAAGTGATCTGTACCCTCATCCCTCTTTGAGTGAACCTGAAATGTATAGATTTGTTATTTATACATTTGTTATTCTCCCTATATCCTAAGAAAAAATGATCTAGATAAAAGTAGCAAATATAAAAACTAGCCTTATCATATAGTTGTATTTCTTCATTAATTACTAATAAAAGTAGCTGCCTCTGTTGAAGAGCACCATCTCCAGATTTAAAAAAAGGGCAAATCTTGAGGAGGAGGATGGTGGTCTAGTCACAACAACACAGACCAAGCTAGGCATTCTCAGCAATAGCCTGCCTCACCGCGCCTTCAATAGAAATTCCCCAGAGTGCATAATAGCCGTCTCCTACCCTCGTCTCTGCAGGAAAATGCAAATAGTTAAGCTAGGCTCTGGTAGGCGAAATTGGATCTGGGCTTCAGAGAAGGGGAAGGATGAGAGAGAGAGAGAGAGAGAGAGAGAGAGAGAGAGAGAGAGAGAGAGAGAGAGAGAGAGAGAGAGAGAGAGAGAGAGAGAGAGAGAGAGAGTCAAAGTACCACACTTTGCTCCACTCAAGGGACAGGGAGAAGTTAGCTTCTACACAACAAGACGGGCAGCAAGCAGCAACTTCACTCTGACTGTAACCTTCTCCTGAACATCACTTAATCTAAAATCATTCATTCCTAGGAAGACTCGAGTGTGGAACATGTTCGTACAGCATAATGACATCAACGAAATAAAGTCAGTAGACAAAATGAAATCACTGGTCCACAGACGGCTCCAACATCATGTTCTCATTTTTTATGTCTCTTAACAATAAAAAGGGTTTCAAATGAGATGATGTAGGTAACACCTCTTAGCTCGTAATTAAAGTTAGGAACCTTAATTTAACCGGGTAAAACCCTGTGTAAAGAGAGAGGGAGACAGACAGACAGACTGACAGACTGAGACAGAGAGACAGAAAGAGAGAACGAGAGAGCGAGAGACAGAGAGAGAATATTTACCTGTCCCTGCCTCTCCCCTGATCGCTACGGGCTTCACTCTCTCCTGGCTGTGTGAGCCATGTCATACCTGATCTTAAAACAATGAAAGGATTCTGCCTCTTTAAATTCGCTATTCAATTCGTTCCACTTCCTGATTACTCTTAAGCTAAATAAACATTTCCTAACAACCACGTGGCCCACCTGTATTTTTAACTTACAGATGTAACCTTCTCTACTTGATTTTGTGTTTGTGTGTGTGTATATTTGTGTTATTCACAAGTTGTCAACGGCACTTGTATGAAGACACTTGAGCTCTTTGTGTGTGTGGGTTTGTGTGTATGTGTCGGTTGTGTGTGGTGTGTATGTGTGTACTCACCTATTTTTGGTTGCACGGGTCAATTCACAGCTCCTGGACCTTTCTCTTTGCTGGTGTGTGTACACTCACCTAGTTGTGGTTGTAGGGGTCGAGTCACAGCTCGTGGCACCGCCTCTTTACTGGTTGCTACTAGGTCACTCTTCCTGCTCCATGAGCATTATCATACCTCTTCTTAAAGATATGTATGGATTCTGCTTCCTCTACATCATTTCCCAGACTATTCCACTTCCTGACAACTCTGTGACTGAAGAAATAGTTCCTAACATCCCTGTGATTCTTCTGAGTCTTCAACGTCCAACTGTGATCCCTTGTTGCTGTGTCCCTTCTTTGGAACATCCTGTCTCTGTCCACCTTGTCGATTCCTCTCAGTATTTTATATGTCGTTATCATATCCCCCCTAACTCTCCTGTCCCCCAGTGTCGTCAGGTTGTTTTCCCTTAACCTCTCCTCGTAGGACATGCCCCTTTGCTAAGGGACTAGTCTTGTTGCAAACCTTGGCTAGGAGTGGGTTCCAAACTGTTGCTGCATTCTCTAATATAGGCCTAACGTACACGGTGTACAGGGTCCTGAACGATTCTTATTAAGATGTTGGAATGCTGCTCTTAGGTTTGCTAGGCGTCTGTATGCTGCAGCAGTTATTTGGTTCATGTGTGAATCAAGAGATGTGCCGGTGTTATACTCACCCCAAGATCCTTTTCCTTGAGTGAGATTTGTAGTCTCTGGCCCCCCAACACTCCATCTGCTGTCTTCTCGACTGCTCTCCTTATGCTCCTGGGTTCTTTGCCTTCTATTCTTCTTCCATTCTCTAGCACACTTAGTTTTGGCCTCTCTACACCTTTTGGTGAACCCCGTTATTTCTGTTACCCTTGAGTACAAACTTCTTCTCAGCTTCCATGCATATTGTTGTCAAATATTCCATCATCTCGTTTACTGACTTCCCTGCCAGTTCTCTGTCCCACTGAACCCCGTGCATGGAAAATCTTCATGCCTGTGTAGTCCCTTCCTGCTTCCCTCTCCACTTGTAACTCTATGTATTCGAAGCTCAGAACCACATGATCACTGGCCCCGAGGGCTCTTTCATATGTGATCTCAATTTCTGCACTAATCAAGGTGAATACTAGGTCCAGTATTGCTGGTTCATCCTCCCCTCTATCTCTCTGGTAGTGTCCCTAACGTGTTGGTACATGAAGTTTTCCAGTATCACCTCCGTCATCTTAGCCCTCCACGTTTCTGGGTCCCAATGTGGCTCCAGGTTCTCCCAAGTCAATTTCCTTGTGATCTGAAGTCACCCATAATCAGCAGCTTTGCCCTGCTCACATGAGCCCTTCTGGCCACTTCAGTCAGTGTGTCAACCATTGCTCTATTACTCTCATCATACTCTTGCCTTGGCCTCCTGCTGTTCTGTGGTGGGTTATACATCACTGCAATTACCACCTTGGGACCTCCAGACTGAAGTGTTCCTATATGTAGTCTCTTGTTTCTCCTCTGTCTCCTCTCTCCAGCTCATCAAAATCCCTTCGGTTTTTGATGAACAGTGCCACTCCTCTACCCCCTCTGTTCCCTCTGTCTTTCCTCAGGATTTGATTTCCCACTGGAAAGATGGCATCTGTTATCATTCCTATGAGCTGGTTTCTGGTTTCCTCCCACTTATTCGTTATTCCATCATCATTCGTGTACCATACCTTCAGTTTCCTCTCCATTACTGAGTTCTGGGGGTCTGTGAAGGTGGGGGACCTGGCAGTGTGCTGTGGGACTCTACAGCGTAGTGTGGGGTGTGGGCTGTAAGTGTGGATTGTGGGCTGTGTTGGGCTAGCGTGTTTGGCTGTTGGATTATGGGGGTGGTTCTATATGTGCTTGTGCTTGTTGCTCTGCCCTGCTCTGGTTGTCCTCTGCTGACTGTCCTTGTGTCTCTTCCTAGCCCCTTACATTTGTGTTCTCTCCCTCAGCTGCTGTCGTTCTGTTCTTGTTGTGTCACGGTCTAGGAACACCCTTTTGTGTTTTGATGATTTCTTCAGCCATGGTTTCTCTTGCAGGATCCTCCTCTGTACCGTTTTTGTCCTGAAAATCAGTTTGACCAGCTGATTTCTTCCCTTCAAGTACCCCCTATTCTCTGAAAATTTACTATCTCAGTCATGCCCTCCTCGCCTATTTCTTTAATGATGTTTTCAATCTCCTGTTTTTCTTCCTTCCGTCTTTCATTGTGTGTCCTCCTCTCGCTCTCGTGAAGCCCATGAATAAATACTGACTTCTCCCTCACCTCCTCCTTTTGCCTTTCCTTCTGTGGATCTGCATCCTGTGTTGTACATGACCATTGTCTCCCTTATTTTTCCGGTAACTCTTGGTGGCATGGTCATGCCTCTGCATGGGACTTATCCCCCTCTCCACCTTCTCCCCCTCCCTTACTGCTATCCTTGCTCCAGCTGTTCTTCCCCTTCGTTCCTCGGCCCTGCTTGGTGGACTGACAGGGCCTTAGCATAAGTCATGTCACCTTCCTTTTAGTTGGGCTTCTCGTTCCGTAGGGGTTTACCAGCTTCAAATTCTGTGTCCTCTGGGCAATAGCTCTGTAACTCCTTCAGTGGCTTCGGCTTGTCACTCCCATATCTTCTTTTCTGCCTCCATCCTCTTCTACATTTTCGTAAAAAGCTCACCTAGTTTGCTTTCCCACCCTTGTTTCATTCTTTCACATTGCTCTTCCATCCATTCTTCCTTACCAGAACCATTTTCCTCTGATCCCCTGAGCCTTCGACTTCCCTTCTGAGCCACTATTTTTTTTTTTTTTGTGTGTGTGTGTGTGTGTGTGTGTGTGTGTGTGTGTGTATGTATGTGTGACTTAATTCATATATTTTTAAGTAACTCATTTCGATTGTAACCAGATACAGACATATAAATAGTTCAGTACCATTGCAGCTCAGTCCTGGATCCATTATGTAACTTTGTAATCTCTTGACTACCGTCCACAGGATAGGTGAGGGGTGCATGATAAAGATATTCAACTAAACATTCTAATATTTAGATCTGAAATTAAAATATTTTCAACAAACAATATAATAAATCTCTAATCAGATGACTCAGTAGAGTTACAGTTTTTATCTATGAGCAGAGGATATACGTAACCTTAAAGAAGATTATGAGGAATATAGCAATTAATGTAATAAGACGTCTACAAATATATAATATATAGCATAGTCTCCTCAAAGGATTATGCAAACCCTCGAAAGGACTTTCATGTATGTGCTGGATGCTATGGTGACTAAGGATGTCTTTGCGAGTACTTTAAAGGCGTTCAGGGCAACAAGAATGTTTGGAAGAATGAAGACTGTTCCAAGTGGAGTTATAGGGTGGAACACTGATGAAGTGACTGTCTCGTTTATTGCAGTCTTGGTGAAGAGAAAGGAAGTGTAGCTCTGTAAAAGTGTGGTGTTTGTGGAGCATTCCTCATCAATAAACGATGGGTTGCATATCTAGTTGCTCTCAAGAAAAAGGAGATGATGATGCCTCGTTTAGTTTGAATATCTTGTCAGTAGTTGAAGTTCGCAAGTTTATTTTTGTTTGTAAGCTTCCAGTTGATATAGGAATTTTAATGTATTATCTGCTTCGTGGATGAGTACATATAGGAACAGTAACTGTCACTGGTTCATCAAGTATAAACTTTATTGTAGATTCTAGATGTCAAAAGGAAATAAAGGGAGTAATAATGTGGAAGTCGTCCATGTATCACAACCATGTATACATGGTTGTGATACATCTTATCAAAGTTTTCAATTTGCAGGTGGTCCATGTATAAACTAACCTGATGATGAGGGGCTGAAGGAGATATTCATGGAAGTCACATATGCCTATCTGTAGAGGATGTTGTCGAAGATTAAGGCACTGCTTGATTTTGCAAATGGGAATGTGAATAGCTTGTGTGTTGGATACCTCATGAAAAAAAAAGGAAGCTGCTTTACGACAAGAGAGCTTCATGTTCAGGACAAAATTAAGACACATGTGCAACATCTGGGTATCTTTATAGTAGACGTTTCGCCATCCAGTGGCTTTATCAATACAAAATTCTAGGACATAATATGAAGACAGTAGAACTATATACAAAAGATGAGGTAATCAGTCCCTCGGCCCTGGAGTTGGTGTGTTCAGCACCGTAGTTGTGGAGATTATGAAGAAAAGGTTAGCAGGCTTGACCTTAAATAGGCGACAGCTGAAGGGACGGTAGCAGACGAGGACATAGTCACTGGAGGTGGGATTCCCCAGTGGAAGTAGGTCATACCCAAACAGATGGGTTAGTTGTAGTAGTAGTTGTCGTTGCCGTGAAGAAGGTTATGTACAGGTCCTCAGAATCAAGATTCCATGATGTTGCAGTGTCTGACAAGTTGTACAAGAGTGGTATATAGTGGATATATATAGTTTACTCTCTTCATATTATGTCCTAGAATTTGTATTGATAAAGCCACTGGATGGCTAAACGTCTACTATAAAGATACCCAGATGTTGCACATGTGTCTTAATTTCATCTTGTCGTTATTGTATACCATTCTTGTACTACATGTTCAGGACAACTTGGTCTCTAATGTGTTTAAGGGGGTCGCCTGGGTACTCTAGATGGCCTGGGGTAATGTTTTCCATGACGTAGGAAAGGTTTTTCCGTGGTCTCAGGTTCAATTCTGTGGTGTATTCCTGTAACTGATGCGATGGATCAAAATTTTTAAAATGATTATTCATATCTGTTACTCAGCTGATTATTTGTATACGTTATTCTCACTGCTGTCACTATGTGATAATACTAACCAAATTTAGAGGTCCAATTTTTTGATAGTCTTTCTGCTACCTGCCCCATCCGTTCATCTAATTTCCATTATAGCGGCAAACCTTACATGTCCATAGAATTATTTAACTTGCCAACAATAAAAACTAATCAGTTTTAGGAAGTGTGAGAACGATTAGATATTGGATGAATAATGCCTATAATATTTTCTTTCTTATTTGAGTACAACTTGATAATAAACCTAATTTAGAACCAAACATTAAAATAAATGTTTTATATTTACCATCAACATATATCAATAGCTTTTGTAGCCTCTTCTGCATTTGATGTTATAAGCTGATTAAATAATTTGCTAATTTGGTCTCAAATGCTCTTTGTTTCAATTTTTTTCAACATATTTGCAATTAGAAGACACGCAAATCCCTCTGTAAGTAGAGAGGCTTAGACTCTATCTCTCACTTTACGTAATTAAACTCTGTCTACGAGACATTTTAGTAAGTCTTGTTATATTCAGATTTTCAGATCACGTTCAAGTGTTTCATGAATACTTGAATGCAAAACATATTAAACATACTCGTGTAATTCACGTGAGAAACTGGGAAGAAGAATATGGTTCTATTTCATATGTATGGTATATTATTAACATTCCTTTCAACATCTTAAGTTTTGTTATAAATTATCATCTTTTATCTCTTTTTAATGGATAACCAATTTATTGTTACAGTTTTTCAGTTTATTGTAAATTTTAAACTTAAGTACCAACATAGAAAATATTATAATTAAGCAAATGACTCTCATCGTATATATGCTGAGAGTTTACTTTCATCCCTGTTTTAAGGAATAAAATTTCTTATCTGTGTGAAAAATGTTACCGAGTAGTTCTAATGACCTTCGTGTAGTTGACTGGCTTGAAACTTCTTTAACAAACCAACTAAAGGACCCAACATACATACACTGAGAGCATTACTTTACTCTCTATTTTAGGGATTTAAATATTCTTGTCTGGTGAAGAAAAAGATACTTAGTAGCCTTAATGGCCCTAGTGCAGTAGATAGGCTTAAAAACCCATTACCAGACCAAGGGACCCGTTTTGTTTTCACCATGTTTTTTTCTGGAAACAGTTTTTATTAAGTATGCAGGAACGTAAATTACTTCTTCGTTTACCAGACTTGTATTAGACTAAAAGTTTGAAGTAGCAAGATCATTCTTTGCTACTTTATTTATAAGGATGTGTATCATGAGTTGGTGTAATCGTTACTTTATTTTAGAAATACATATTTACTTGTAGTGTTAATTATAAGCCACAAGAGCAAATAATGAGACATTTATTATTAAAAAATTTGCTTTCCGGAAGCTTTATCAAGATAATATAAACAATACAAAGAAGGAGAGAGGGAATACATATAGTGAGTACATTTTGAGGTGCTGGAAGTGCACAGCAGTAGGCCTATTGCAGGCCTACTAGTAGGCGAATACTCTAACCACCATCCCATGCTGGTCTAAAAGATTCATACAGCTAGGTATGTTTCTGCACCCTAGGATGATTAACATGAACCCCCTAAATATACTTAAGAACATAAGAACATAAAAAAAGGAACACTGAATCAGGCCTACTGACCCATGCGAGGCAAGTCCATCACTCCCCGGCTTAGACCCGACCACCTGTGACTTGTTTACGACCGTGCTATTACAATCTCACCAGTTATCAAAAACGGACCAGAAAGAACCTGAGCTAGAGCTTGCCAAGACTACGTTTGTGTGAGATTCGTCTATAAAAAACATGTTTTGTGGTCACAGTGGGGTCCCATGATAACTAGATGGATGAGTCTTATTAGCACGCTGGTCTGCTTGGTTTACGACTCACTTAACAAGGGTTCCAATCTCATCCATACTATGAGATGTTCGGATGTGTTACTTCAAATGTATTGTAATAATGTTGGTAGAATTAAATACACTGTATTAAGTAAAAGGACAGAGGTGCGACTAATGCGACATTTCATTGTAACGGCTTGACAAAGTTCCTGGAGAGCGAAACGTTGTCACAATAAAATGACGCATTAGTTGCATTTGTTTTTAGTTTTCATTCTTGCTTGCCGTCTGTATACCTTTCCAAAGTTAACGTCCTCATAATCACTACTGAACTTTTAGAAATCCAGAAGATTAACCGGCAAACTCTTTCTCTATTTCACGAAAAGTTATCATTCGTCGACGTCCTCATATACCAACCAAATAACACATTAAAATTCCAAGTAGACAAGAAGCTTACAAATATGACTGCCCACATGTACTCCAGTCAAGATACTAAGAAAAAACAGCATAATCATCCGCTTTATTCTTCAGACAATACCGCATTTGCAATCCCGAGATTCTTCACGAGGAATAATTCAACACATGCCAAATATTCGTCTAGTTTTAGTTTCCTTCCTTCTTAATTAAAGACAGCAACAAACTAGTCGTTCACATCAACAATTCTCGACACACTATCCCCACTTTCAACAAAGTTATCATCCTTCTCAACGGACAAGTTGCATAATAGACCTCACCAAAACCAAAGTGGAGAATCAACGCCAGAGTTAACAGAATTCCTTGTGGAGGCTGTGACACCTTCGATAATGCTTGCATAAATCACCCGAGCACAACCAGACAGTTGATGGGGTGGAAGAACGCCCACTTAGTGATCAAAAAATCAGACACCCACAGATAAACAGAAACGTCATGATGTATCAATAGCTCAATTTCAGATAAAAGAAAAGAATGTAAATGAATGGTTCAGAGAACCGACAAGTTGATAAATTAGACACATATGCAACACTTGGGTATCTTTATTCAGGAAACGTTTCGCCACACAGTGGCGATCTTAATACAGGGAATTCTTCACTTGCCCAACACTTGGGCACGACCTACTTCCACATTGGACAAATGTCGGTATTGTATACCACTCTTGTACAAATGTGACACCACCTTCGACTTCTGCACCTCTCCTGCCTACGGTATATAAGCTGCTTCCTAGCACATATGCTGTATTCTGTTCAAGATTGATGGACTGACAACATCCTCCTGTTCTTCACGATTCTCCTTTGTATGGACTGATGAAGCCACTGTGTGGCGAAACGTTTCCTCAATAAAGATGCCCAAGTGTTGCATATGTGTCTAATTTATCAAAATAAAAGAAGCAGCTTTGTATTCTACGAAATTTTCGAAACTTTTCCCCACAACAAAAACAAGAAATACAGCGTCAACAAACAGCAAGTAACTTCTACAAACTTTACTTCAATTTCTACTTCTGGTATATGTTATTAGTACTACTATTTTTACTTACTAAAGCTACTACTACTATTATTACCACTATTCCCGCTACTATTGCATAATACTGGATTTCATATTTCATTTTTTTTCGGGTTTCTTAACAATATCAACAAATAATTAATTATAATTAACAGTTTTCTCATTATTTTCATTATTTTTCCTCCTAATTTTATTTCAATATAATATTTTTCTAGAATAATTCCTTTTCCTCAGTCACTCTCTTATCCATTTTTCTCTTGAAATCTCATAAATGCAAATTTACGTTTTCACTGTTCTATAAAAGTTAAACTATCAATGAATTCTGTTTACATCTCAGATTTGTTCTCTTTACTCTCGCTGTTTCTATCGTTCAGTTGATAAATTAGGTAAATATGCAACTGTGGAAACGTTTCTCCACACAGTGGCTTCATCAGTCCAATACAAAGAATGGTGAAGATCAGAATGAGTTTGAGGCAATATGCTGCATTATTGGAGACGATACTGCCGAGAAAAGATACATAGTCCTCCCCACCAACTCCATTGCCAAACACGTTTCCAACATTTTTTCCAATACCTCATTCCGAGTATCTACCTCCACATCCACCACCATCAAGGACATTACCAGTAACAGACAGGACAAGCTTCAATCCACTGCAGGGGTATACACAATTCCTTGTAATGACTGAAGCAAATTATACGTCGGCGAAACATCCAGAGACCTCCAAACACGCATTTCAGAACACCAGTACGCAGGCAGATCTGACGACTCAAGAAATGTCTGTGTTCAACACCGAAATTTACACAACCATTTAATCAACTACAGAAACGCAAGACTCATCGCCAGAGAAGACAACACCCAATACCGAAGAATCCTGGAATCATCACTTATCTGTATATCCAACAACTTCAACCAGAACAACGGCTTCTACAACATAGCTGAACCTATTGCCAAGAAACTTCTTCAACGCTATCCCACATAGAACTCAAGAATGGTACACTGCAGGTCCTTTAAGTCACACAATGTTTTAAACTATCACACTACTTTTAAGACTGTCACTTGCAGCTTTCTCCACTTGATAAAGCTTGATAAAGTCCACTGCGTGGGCGAAACGTTGTCAATAAAGGATCACATTATACTGCTTATGTGTTTATTTTTCCATTGTGTCGGTATTTTATACCATTTATTTCCATGCTGCATTACTATCAAAATTGATGGTCTGATTACATAAACTCCAGGCTGAGGGACTGATTACCTCAAACCCCTTCTGATCCTCACCATTCTTCTTTGTATGGACTGATGAAGCCAGTGTGTGGCGAAACGCTTACTCAATAAAGATACCCAAATGTTGCACATGTGTCTAATTTATCAACTTGTCGGTTCTCTGAACCTTTTACCTACATTCCATCATTCTGTTTCTTCTTCTAGTGACACGAATTGCTTGGTTTCTTACAATTCCACTTTTAAAATAAACATTTCATCTTTAAGACATTTTTTTTCTGCTTAGCTTCTGATTTCCTTTTCTACTATTTTCTTCATATTCTCTAAAATCTCAATCATCTAATTTTCTTTAATTTTCAGGAATATTAAGAGAATCTATAAATCCACTACAGGCAGCATTCTTTGATATATGATTGTATACTTCATTTTTTTGTGTTCAGCGTTTAAAACTCTTTTATGTTCAAATATGCGTAAGTGCGTGTGTATCTTTGCTTGCGCATGCGTGTGCTTGCGTGTGCGTACGTGTTCGTATAGGTGCGTGCATGTGTTTATGTGTGTGCATGTTCTAGTTTTCATGTGTATATGTGTGTTTGCGTCTGTTATATATACTCACCTATATGTGGAAGGAGGGGTCGAGACTTAGCTCCTGGTCCTGCTACTTTAACTACGCTTTCCCCAGTTTCTCAAAACGCTTCATAAGTTGTGGGTTCCACGCTGGTGCTGCGTATTCCAATATGGGTCTGACATATCTCATATATAGGACCTTGAATGACTTTTTGTTGGGATTTTCCACACGAAACTTACCTCCAGTAGAAATTCGATTGATGTTAGCTTCAGACGATATGCTCGGCACCATGCTCACCCCTAGACCTTTGTGTTTGAGTGAAGTCTAGAGTCTATGCTCAGTGTTCTGTTTTTTCCCTTTCGACCAGCGTTTACTGGGAATGAGTTCAAACAACTACTTCTCGGACCATTCTGGTACGTCATACTGAAAAACCACAAAAAAAGAATGTTCTTCATATCGATCCCAGCAGAACTCTGTCTTAATACTTTACCCGATTCAGCAATCTCTTCCCAGACAATCACTCTTTGCTTCCTTCCTCTGAGGTACTCTTTGATCCATCGATGGACATTTCTTGTAATTCCTGCCTGCACCTTAAGTTATTGCATTTTTGCAGCATAAGAAAATGCAATACACAAATAGCTCTCACTCTGCCCTCTCTCTCTAATGTTATGTGTACTCACCTAATTGTGGTTGCAGGGGTCGATTCATAGCTCCTATTTGTGTGTGTGTGTGTGTGTGTGTATGTGTGTGTGCTCATTTATTTAAACTCATGTTTGTGGCTGCAGGAGTCAAATCTCTGCTCCTCTCATATGTACTTGTGTGCGTCACCAGTTGTCACAGGTACTAGTCGGTAGACACTACTTGACCTGTTTTGTGTTTGTGTGTGTGTGTACTCACCTAGTTGTGGTTGCAGGGGTCGATTCACAGCTCCTGGCTCCTCCTCTTAACGGGTCTCTACTAGGTCACTCTTCTTGCTCCATGAGCTTTATCATACCTCTTCTTAAAGCTATGTATGGATCCTACTTCCACTACATTTCCCTGACTATTCCACTTCCTGACAACTCTGTGACTCAAGAAATACTTCATAACATCCCTGTGGTTCATCTGAGTCTTTAACGTCCAACTATGACCTCTTGTTGCTGTGTCCCATCTCTGGAACATTCTGTCTCTGTCTACCTTGTCGATTCCTCTCAGTATTTTATATGTCGTTATCATATTCCCTCTATCTCTCTTGTCTTCCAGTGTCGTCAGGTCGATTTCCCTTAACCTCTCCTCGTAGGACATACCCCTTTGCACAGGGACTAGTTTTGTTGCAAACCCTTGCACTTTGTGGAGAAAATTCTCCAAGAGAGGGGGGTATCAGCCCTTTTCCAGGGCCCTGCCCTTTCCACCCTTAGAAAAGGGCCAGACGGCGTCTCTGGCTTCGAAAACAACTTAACTAGTAACAGATGTATGGACCCAAAGAGCCAGAAGTCACGTAGTCATTGGCCAAGTAGCAACGAATGTATATGAGTGATTGAAACATTTGATATAAATGTGACTCTTTACCTTAGCAGGAAAGTTATAGAAACTGCTGTATTAGTTTCTACACTTGACTTTACAATCTTGTGCTCCAGTGATCGAAGTATTTACAGAACACAAGCATTTGAATTGCAACTTGTTGCAGTGGTTTGCAAGTATTGAAATATTGCTGAGGTCAGCGATGCCAAGCCCGCTGAGCTGCGGGATGCAGGAGCGTGGCAGATTGAACTCGGCCACCGAAGAAACGGGTCATACGGCGTGAGGGGAGTTAACCTAACAAAGACATTAGTCGTGGACGTCGGTGCGCTAATTTAATCTCAACTATCGTCGGGAAAACGGATAAGAACTCTGTTCCAGCACGTTTAGTGTTAAAAATCGCGGTATATTCAGAAGTGTGCGCAGCTTCTTACTACTGCAAAAAGACTGAAATTGAAGAATGTAAAGGGACAATGAGTGGTTCGTCTAACAAGGCAGTAACTCTTCAGCAGCGTTCTTCAAACAAGACAGCGATATTCGGGTGTGAATTAAGGGTCCGATACAAATACCCAGGTAAGTTTGCTTAAACCTAGATGCCACCTGCTGCGCAGTTAGGAAAGCATAAATCTAGATAACTATTCTAGGACACGAGAAAAGGCTTTTTGTAAGTTTTAAATAATATGAATCAACCAGAAAGCACACGGAAGCCCTACTTGAAAAGCTCATTAGTCCAATGAGTCGGTCATTATATGACTTGGTCAGAAGAATTTCTGATGCTTCATCTGACAAATCAAATTACTACTACCCCAACAACCGATGACTATAAAACATGACTATAAAATTGTGGTGTGATTTTACGTTCTAAATCATAAAGCATCGGTATTTCGTCCGTTAAATGAAGGTGTTGCTTTCACTCCAACTATTATAATGAAAGAGTATATTATTATATTCATTAATATCGTTATTAAAGTGGAGTAACAATGATATTACTGGTCGAGGTGGTATCACATTGACGTTATTATTACGTTTGATCAAGTCACAGTGTGTCTCTTCAATTACCAAAGAATATTAACGTGACCTTCTCTGCATTTGATATTCTGTCTTAAGACTAACCTACATCTTCATATCGTACGTCTCAGACTTTCTCGTTTTTGAGAGATTTAACAAGTATATATGAATGTTATTTATGCCCTCTTTAATGCCGGCAGAGAATATTCGTTAAAATTTGTTTGGTTCAAGGTGCTATTTAACTGCCCTCTCTCACCCTGTTTGTAATTGTTCGCTTTTCTGTTCAAAAGTTAGGATTTGATATGCTGCTTTACCTCAAAAGGCTTGTAAATATTTTTTTTATAAGACCAAGATTAATCACCTAAAATGAAATATATTGCTAAGCAAATCTTACTTAAAAATTACAATACATATGATATACATAGTTCCACATAGGAATTGCTGAACATTCAATGAAAGTTACCTAGCATATTATTACTTCAAGTAGCAATATTATTTAATTTGTTGGTAAGTTTATTGTATCACTTATGTTTGCATTCCAAACTGTTCCACTTTCGTTTAGATAAATTTTCAGAGTCTGGTGAAATCAGTCGTTATCGATCACAATATGAGAAGTGTTTAACATTGAGTCATCTCTGACCCATAAATATTTTTAATAGAAAAGTCAGTAGAGTCACGTACTTTATCATCCATAACCCATCTTCACACATTAAGATAACACAGCTTCAGAATGTTAATTTATTTAATTAAATATATACAAAACTTGAGTTACCAGCCCCTTTATGACGCCATGTTGTTTGTTTTCCGCTAAAGTTATTATTTACGGAAGGAAAAAATTATCCCAAATCCCGCTATGAATTAAATATCAACACTACATGGGTAAAAACGTAGATGTATAGACGAAAGAAAGGTAAAAATGTATGTTAAAGGACTGAAGTTTAACTGAACAATTCAAACATTCCTATAAGATTACGAAACGATGAACAGCCTAACGTTTCATTCTTCTACGTCTTAAACATATATACATATTAAAGTTAATTAGACTTCCAAGCACAGCTCACACACGTTGCTCACAATGGTCACACAATATACAAAAAAGTCTGTAGCAACAGGTCTCAGTCCTCCAGTCTCAGTCCTCCAGTCTCAGTCCTCCAGTCTCAGTGCTTCAGTCTCAGTGCTGTCTCAGCAGTGCTAATGGCAGCATTACTCCTGAGCAAGGACGTGCCTCTTGTCTCCTACAGATGGCATTCCATTAATACTTAATCTTCCTTTTATTTTTACACAATGCGATGCAGTGCATTACAGTATCCCTAATTTAACTGGCCAGTTATTAATTAACAATTATTAAATTTGGAAATGTTTACCAGATTGAATGCTAAAATCTCTCCCATTGTAGTTCGAACTTGAATTTCTAAAGTTTACAAGTATTGATGTGTACGTTGAAAATAGACTCATGAACATAATTGAGGAACTATTTGGAAACTTGAGTATTTCACTGAGGCGACTCTCCTCCTGCAGCAGTGGTGAGGGTCACTGGTGGAACCAACCTTCCTCCTGCAGCAGTGGTGAGGGTCACTGGTGGAACCAACCTTCCTCCTGCAGCAGTGGTGAGGGTCACTGGTGGAACCAACCTTCCTCCTGCAGCAGTGGTGAGGGTCACTGGTGGAATCAGCCTTCCTCCTGCAGCAGTGGTGAGGGTCACTGGTGGAATCAACCTTCCTCCTGCAGTAAAGTGCTGCATTGGAAGCTTCCCTATCGGTGCGGTGTTGTTTCAATTATCCGAACTATGCGTTTCACTGGTGTATCATCCATACTGTAGCAGTGATGTGTTACACTGGAGGGTCGTCCCAACTATAGCAGTGATGTGGTACACTGGAGGGTCGTCCCATCTATAGCTGTGATATGTTATACTGGAGGGTCGTCCCAACTATATCAGTGATGTGTTACACTGGAGGGTCGTGCCTCTTACAGTAGTGATATGTTACACTGGAGGGTCGTCCATCTTACAGTAGTGATGTGTACACTGAAGGGTCGTCCCTCTTACAGTAGTGATGTGTTACACTGAAAGGTCGTCCCATTTACAGTAGTGATATGTTACACTGGAGGGTCATCCATCTTACAGTAGTAATGTGGTACACTGGAGGGTCGTCCCTCTTACAGTAGTGATGTGGTACACTGAAGGGGTCGTCCCTCCTACAGTAGTGAAGTGGTACACTGGAGAGTCGTCCATCTTACAGTAGTGATGTGGTACACTGGAGGGTTGTCCCTCTTACAGTAGTGATGTGGTACACGGGAGGGTCGTCCCTATTACAGCAGTGATGTGGTACACTGGAGGGTCGTTCCTCTTACAGTAGTGATGTGGTACACTGGAGGGTCGTCCCTTACAGTATTGATGTGGTACACTGGAGGGTCGTCCCTCCTACAGTATTGATGTGGTACACTGGAGGGTCGTCCCTCTTACAGTAGTGATGTTGTACACTGGAGGGTCGTCCCTCTTACAGTAGTGATTGGTACACTGGAAGGGGTCGTCCTCACATTAGTGATGTGGTACACTGGAGAGTCGTCCATCTTACAGTAGTATGTGGTACACTGGAGGGTCGTCCCTATTACAGTAGTGATGTGGTACACGGGAGGGTCATCCCTATTACAGTAGTGATGTGGTACACGGGAGGGTCGTCCCTATTACAGTAGTGATGTGGTACACGGGAGGGTAGTCCCTCTTACAGTAGTGATGTGGTACACTGAAGGGGTCGTCCCTCTTACAGTATTGATGTGGTACACTGGAGGGTCGTCCATCTTACAGTAGTAATGTGGTACACTGGAGGGTCGTCCCTCTTACAGTAGTGATGTGGTACACTGAAGGGGTCGTCCCTCTTACAGTAGTGATGTGGTACACTGGAGAGTCGTCCATCTTACAGTAGTGATGTGGTACACTGGAGGGTCGTCCCTATTACAGTAGTGATGTGGTACACTGAAGGGGTCGTCCCTCTTACAGTAGTGATGTGGTACACGGGAGGGCCGTCCCTATTACAGTAGTGTGGTACACTGGAGGGTCGTAACTCTTACAGTCGTGACGTATTATACTGAAGTTGTGTTCGCTTATAACAGAGTTTGAACGCACTCAGTTCACGTACTGAGTGTCCGTGGTATGAGTGTCCGTGGTATGAGTGTCCGTGGTATGAGTGTCCGTGGTATGAGTGTCCGTGTATGAGTCTGGATGAGTGTCGTGTGGTATGAGTCCGTGGTATGAGTGTCCGTGGTATGAGTGTCCGTGGTATGAGTGTCCGTGGTATGAGTGTCCGTGGTATGAGTGTCCGTGGTATGAGTGTCCGTGGTATGAGTGTCCGTGGTATGAGTGTCCGTGGTCTGATTCCCAGCAAGCGTAGAAACATTAGGCATGTTTCCTTACCTGCTGCTTCTGTTCACCTAGAAGTAATTAGGTATGAGGGTGTTAATGAACGGTTGTGGGTCGCATCCTGGCGGTGGTAGAATTCCTTAGAAAGAGTTTGTCTTTGAAATGAGCTGAGGTGGAGTTACAGTTCGTGTCTTTTAAAATTGTCTGTGTAAAAATATATCAGTGCTATTTTACACTGCTGGGTCGTTCTTCCTACTGTACAGCAGTGCTGTGTTACACTGGTGGGTCGTCCCTCCTACTGTACAGCAGTGCTGTGTTACACTGTTGGGTCGTCCCTCCTACTGTACAGCAGTGCTGTGTTACACTGGTGGGTCGTCCCTCCTACTGTACAGCAGTGCTGTGTTACACTGGTGGGTCGTCCCTCCTACTGTATAGCTTTAATGTGTGTTGAGTTCCTTGACCCAAACTCAGATATGAATCACACTTAGAGTTTGCTGGCTAAGGTAGTTAGAAGCGGTAGGTAGTTAGTATTGGCTATTTCATATACTGTAGATTGTTGGTCAGATGTGTGATAGCACAAAGTTAGATGAGATATGGTACACCGGTTTTTAAATAGCTGGTATATTGTTATCTGGTCAGAAGTAGTGCATTGTTATACAGTCGAAATGTAGTGCATTGTTAGTTCCGTGATAAAGTCACAGGCACAGGTATATAATTAGCTGGCTCTATAAGATACATTGGCATTCAGTTTGCTACTCGGATGTTGTTCATTGATATACTGTTAGCTGGTCAAATGTAGTTTACTGGTATATGGTTCGATGTCCAATTAAGGTGCACTGATATACAGTTAACTGGCCAAATATAGTGATTTATAGAATGGTTAGCTGGGCAGATTTTGCGTTAGTATATAGTCTGTCGAACGGTTAGATTTGTTATACAGCTAGCTGGTCAGATATTGTTCTGCTACTGGTCGTCGGTGACTTCAATCACAAAGAAATCGACTGAGAAAACCTGGAGCCACATGGGGGCCCAAAATCGTGGAGTACTAAGATGATGAAGGTGGTAATGGAAAACCTCATGCATTAGCATGTTAGGGACACTACCAGAGGGATGGGAGAGGATGTACCAGCAAGACTGGACCTAGTATTTACCATGAGCAGTGCAGATATTGAGGACAACATATATGAAAGGCCCCTCGGGGCTAGTGATCACGTGGTTCTAAGCTTCGAATACATAGAGTTACAAGTGGAGAGGGAAGCAGGAAGGGAAGGAAAAATGAAGCCAAACTACAAAAGAGGGAACTACACAGGCATGAGGACCTTCCTGCACGAGGTTTAGTGGGACAGAGAACTGGCAGGGAAAACAGTAAATGGATGATGGAATATGTGACAACAATATGCAAGGAAGCGGAAGAGAGGTTTGTACCCAAGGGCAACAGCCATAATGAGAAGGCCATTACGAGCCCTTGGTTCACCCAAAGGTGAAGAGAGGATAAAACCAAGTGTGCTAGATAATGGAAGAAGTATGGAAGGTAAGAGACCAAGGAGAACAAGAAAAGTAGTAGAAGAGCAAGAAATGCATATGCACAGGTAAGGAAGGAGGCCCAACGACAATGCAAAATAACATAGCAGCGAAAGCCAAGTCTAACCAGAAGCTGTTGCACAGTTACATCAGGAAGAAAACGACAGTCAAAGACTAGGTAATCAGACTGAGGAAGGAAACAGAGGAGTTTACAAACGACGAAGCGAGGCTCATGGTCAGAAGTATTCGTGAGAAGATCGACCCCTGAAAACAGAGTGGATTCCCCACAATGCGGGACACCGAGCGGATATATCTCCTGGTAGAGGCAGGCGCTGTGTACCACTAACAACAATCTTCAACATCTATCGAAACAGGAGACTACCTGAGGTATGAAGCAGCAATGTAGTCCCATTTTAAGAAAAACGCAGCACTACAGACCAGTGTCACTGTGTATTTAATTCAAGTCAGGAAGATTATCAAGTGGCGGGCCACCTAAAAGTGACTAATAAACGACAAACTTGGACGGGGAAATCCTGTATAACAAACCTACTAGAGTTCTATCACAAGGTGACAGCAGTAAGACAAGAGAGAGAGGGGTGGGGAGATTGCGTTTTCATGGACTGTAAAACGGCTTTTAACACAGTTACACACAAGAGATTAGTGCAAAAGATGGAGGACCAGGCAGGTATAACAGGGAAGGCACTGCAAAGGATCAGAGAATACCTGACGGGAAGGCATCAGCGAGTCATGGTACGTGATGAAGTGTCAAAGTGGGCGCCTCTGACGAGCGGGATTCCATAGGGGTCAGTCCTGTGATAATGCGACCAGTGAAGAGGCGGGGCCAGAAACTGTAAATCGACCCCTGCAACCACAACTAGGGAGTAGACATACAAAGGAAAAGACAAAGTTGTGAAAATCGGAGAAGGGCAAAGAAGTTCGGAAACGGTGCACAGGTTCGAGCGGATAAAAACAATAAACTCCCTGGGGTGAGCACACTTCCGAACCTTTCTCCTGAGACACACACATAATCCTAATAACCGCTGCAGCAAACGTGAAACTAGCAAATTTAATGGTAGTTTCAGAGAACATCAAGGAGGAGGCATTCCCGACCTTATGCACGGTGCCCCGTGGCATGGTGGCTAAATCTCTCGCTTCACCCGGCGAGGGTCTGAGGTTCGATTCCCAGCGATTGTAGAAACATTGGGCGTGTTTCTTTACACCGGTTGTCTGTGTTCACGATCAGTAAAATGGGTACCTGGGTGTTAGTCGACTGATGTGGGTCGCATCCTGGGACAAAACTTACCTAATTTGCTCGAAATGCTCTGCATATCAATGACTTTCTATATAGTAGTATGTCATTTGATGTCAGCTAGGTCTGTATACCTTGTACATGTACTTGTAGAAATATATTATTATTATTATTCTGTCAGGGACATTTTTGAGTCTGCAGCGCAAGTATGGAACCCTCATCTGGTGAAGCATTAACGATGGAGGAGGTAAACCTGACGACACGGAGTATATAATTACTAGAAGTAACATGATTATGACGTTCAAAATACTGAGAGGAATTAACAGATTTGCCGTAGGGAGTCGGTTGTAGAGGTTGGTCTCTGGTACACGAGATTACAGCTGATGAGTCAAAGGTATGTTAGGGATTACTTGTTTAGCTTTCGAGTAGTCAGGAAGTGCAACGACCTAGAGAGAGACTTGGAAGAGGCGGAATCCATGTATTGCTTTAAGAATGGGTATGATAGGGCTCACTCAGCCACAAGAGTGAACAGAGATGACTGAGAATCCTGGAGGCATCAGCGGTGGTGGTAGACGAAACAGAGGCAGTGTCGAGGTAGTATGTGGTAAGCAGTCCATCACACCAAAGGCGAACGTAATCGTCAGTAGAGATTCCTGGTGTTGTATGTCTTCCTTATCAGCTTATCGGTATTTTATGCCATTTATAACATGATACATGTATGTTTGCATTTATGTATGTGTAAAATTATTACGTATATAATTCCACGGTGCACTACAGAATCCTGTTTACTGAGCATCATGGATAAACAAGTATACCTTTGTGAAGAGAACGAATTTTTGGTGCAGTTCAAAAAGACTAGTTCATAGTAAAATGCATCCTCAACTTTAATAAGATCCACTTCAGGTAATTAGCAATTAGGGGCGTATGTTGACCTTCAGAATATAAAATGCGATTTAAGTATTTTAATTTCATGGTAAGTAAATATTTCTGCACAATTAAATACTTTCTGATTGCGTGTTTATGTCCGCTATGTGATAATTAACACGATAATATCTCAACGTATCTCAGTTGATTTAGGTATTTCAGTTGCTAGTTGATGAATTTTAAAAACGTAATCAATATGTTTATTATTGTTGTTGTTATTATTATTAGTAGTAGTAGTAGTATCATTATATTTTTTTTTAAATAATTATAATAATATTTAAAAATTTATTATTAGTGTTAATAGCATTACTATTTTGTTATATAAATTACTATTACTATTATTTATTTTATTAGTTTTGTTATATAAATTATTATTCGCATTATTATTATTACTGTAAGAAAAATAATATAAGCATAACCATAATTTATAAAAGAGTGGCCGGTGAACCCAGCAAAATTCCATGTCTTCCATTTCAATAGCTTGCATTGTGAGAAGCAGTACGACAGCAAACCAGCCTTGACGTTTGGGTGCCGCCCACCTGAAATGTCCTTGCCTCCCGAACCAAGACCAGTACCTTCATTGCGCAAACACAACCTTGCAGATCACCACGACTCAGAAAACACTCCATCTATCATGCCAACCAATACTATGCGGCTGGGTTTAGCCCTGGCTCCTTCCCTTCACCTTATTACAAATTTCTCACCTACTATTCTTCCTCTATCAAAATCTCCATTTCACCCTTATGGGTCTTACCTGAGAGTACTGAATCGAATCGAAGGGGAAGGCCTAAGTCAGATGTCCAAAACCTCCAGCTGTGGCCGAGTTAGGAAAACACTTGTCCTGTTTCCTGACGAATCTACCTAACCTTACAATTAAGAAACAAGTACAGTTCCGTATGCATTATGCAACACATGGGAGTGGATGGTTATGAAGGTTGATTTAAGGATGTGTAGGGCCGCTACCTGTACATCGATGAGTGCGTCGCTCAATATCAAGGAAGCAACGTAAGATGTACCTAAGATGTTACTCGGGTATTTAAACGCTATCTTAGTTTATATTGTTACATCAGTTTATTTGCATAGTTTTATACTCCTTTTCTTTTCTTTGGCTTCATGGCAGTCGACGTGTTGAGAGGCCATTAGGTCAGGAGGGCACTTTTCTTAATTATGTATATCCAAAAGGGTCAAATAAATATTTTCATGCCTAAATGATGGCTATACCAATTGCATCGTAATATATCTATTATTGCAAACAAGACTGTCAATCCAAATCTACATGAGTATGTCCCACATATATCGATATGAGTTTTTGTACCTAACGGATGGTAATTTAGATGGTACACACTCAGCAGGTGCTCATCCACTGAATACTTTTAATTAGTTAAGCTCATTATGTGGTCAATTACGTGGTTACCAACTAGTTATGCTCAGCAGATCATCATCCACAGAGTAACATCCAACAAGTGATTTCCACTTGTTTATTCCAATAAATTCTTACTTGCGTTGTTTTGTTCGACTGTCGTTCATATTAACTCACATTACAGCAGCAAACATATGCACTTTAAGAAAGTTATCATGAAACAAAGTGTTCTTATAAATATATTATGTTCACTGACGTGGTTAAACCCGGAAAATCCTTACATATGTTGTTCAATAGAACATATGCTTATTTCCGTGTTAAACCATCACATAATCGCATTCATGTTTATATACATAACATTAATTTGAGTGGACATGGTGGGGAAATGCGGATTTAAAATATGCAATATGCTTTTTTTAGAAGGTTCTTCTCATGAGATTGTTATTTGTTTTATATTTAATATAAATATTTAATTTAGAGTTGATCAACATTAGACAAAGGATTTTGAAAAAAAAAATGCATAATTATTCAATCTTGCCTGAACAGTTATTTTTTTTTATAACAAATATAAGAGCATATTTTTTTATTTAACTAAATGCAAAATATACAATATTCCATTTTCTGACTCCCGTTGACGGAAAAGTAATAATTAGAATTATTCCTTTTTATGTTTATTCTGTTATTTTTTATTGTACAACGAATGTATACAAGGTTAATTATAAATGAGCGAGAGTTGGGAGGCGCGACCAATGGTAACACACGGTTGTGTTTCTGGTAAGGAGCATTATTATTGCCTATCTTTCAATTGCAAGAATATTTGTAATAAGCATTTTAATTCAGCTTTGGATGTTGTTTAGAATCTAAATTATTTTTTTATGACCGACACTCAGAATTTGGTCAATTAAAAAATCTCTGATATTTTGTTAACACGACAAGACTTCGATAAAGCAATAAATGACATGCCCATGCACTCTTCCTAGGCCCTGATTCGTGGAACTCGGTGTTCATCAAGAGCTTCAAGAAGCCCCTTTCAAATGCCTTTAGTATTCTATAGAGAGGGAGCATGGACACAGGGGTAATCCCACACTCACTAAAACAACAGACATAGTCCCACTCTACAAAGGTGGCAGTAAAACAATTGCAAAGAATTACAGACCGATAGCAGTAACGTCCAGCATCATAAAAATCTTTGAAAGAGTTCTAAGAAGGAAGATCGCCACCACCTAGATACCCATCAATTACACAACCCAGGGCAACACGGGTTTAGAGCAGGTCGCTCCTACCGTCCCAGGTACTGGACCACTATGACAAGGTCCTTGGATGCACTGAAGGACAAAGAAAATACAGATGTATTATAACGAGACTTTGCGAAACCTTCGACAAGTGAGACCATGGTGTAATAGCGCACAACATGCGTGATAAAAGATAACAGGGAAAGTTGGTAGATGGATCTATAACTTCATAATAGAATACAAAGAGTAGTAGTAGAGAGAGTAAAGTCTGAGGCGGCTACAGTGAAAAGTTTGTTCCGTAAGGCACAGTACTCGCTCCCATCCTGTTCCTCATCCACATACCTGACTTAGACAAATATGTTAGCTACAGAACCGTGTGTTCCTTTGCGGATGACACCCGAATCTGCATGATAGTGTCATCCATCGAAGACACTGCAAGTCTCCAAGAGGACATCAACCAAATCTCTAAATGGGCAGCAGAAAACCATATGAAGTTCACTGAAGAGAAATGCAATGTTTGCAGCTTTCCCAGAGACCCACATAAAGGTTCATTATGACAACGAAATATGGATCCCAGGTTATAACCTATTCAGATGCGACAGATTAAAGAGGCAACAAGGGGAGGTTGGCTTGTACGTCACAGAGTCGCTGATTTGTTCGGAACTATTAAACATCTCAAATGATGTTGTTGAAGTTTTGGCAACTTCCCAGCAATTCCAGGAACAATTTTTGAAGATTGACCACTGTCTGGAAAATCTCCCAACTCCTGCCCCAAACGTGTTGCTACTGGGAGATTCAAATTGAGACACCTAAAATGGAGGAGTGTAGCAAATAATATTTTAGCAGAGATCACCCCAGGTGGCAGCTCAGATGAAAATTCACACTCACACGAGCTATTAAATCTCTGCGCCAAATTCACTTTTAACCAACAAATATTAGAGCCTACAAGACTAGAAAATACGCTGGACTTCATCTTCAATAATAACGACGATCTGATACGTAATATAACCGTATCAAAAACAATAGTCAGATCACAACATAACAGAGGTACAAACATGTATGCACAGGGCTCCTGACCAGCAAAATGTGATCAGTCCTGAAAGTGTCATCAAAAAATTCAACTTAAATAACAAAAACATACAATGGGAACAAGTCAACCATGTCCTAAACGAAACAAGCTGGGAAGATATCCTAAACAACACGGATCCCAATGGAAAAATAAACACATAAGCAGTATAATGTGATCCTTTATTGACAACGTTTCGCCCACGCAGTGGGCTTTATCGAGTCACAGACAGATCTACCTGTAAAATGAGCAACATGGATATATATATAGGGTACAGTCAGGTGGAGAATGCTGGGTCAGGTGGAGAAAGCTGCATATGAGTCTTAAAAGTAGTGTGATAGTTAAAAACATAGTGTGACTTAAAGGACCTGCAGTGTACCATTCTTGAGTTCTAGGTGGGATAGCGTTGAAGAAGTTTCTTGGCAATAGGTTCAGCTATGTTGTAGAAGCCGTTGTTCTGGTTGAAGTTGTTGGATATACAGATGAATGATGATTCTAGGATTCTTCGGTATTGCGTGTTGTCTTCTCTGGCGATGAGTCTTGCGTTTCTGTAGTTGATTAAATGGTTGTGTAAATTTCGGTGTTGAACACAGGCATTTCTTGAGTCGTCAGATCTGCCTGCGTACTGGTGTTCTGAAATGCGTGTTTGTAGGTCTCTGGATGTTTCGCCAACGTATAATTTGCTGCAGCCATTACAAGGGATTGTGTATACCCCTGCCGTGGATTGAAGCTTTCCTGTCTGTTACTGGTAATGTCCTTAATGGTGGTGGATGTGGAGGTGGATACTCGGAATGAGGTCTTAGAAAAATGTTGGAAACTTGTTTGGAAATGGAGTTGGTGGGAAGGACTATGTATCTCTTCTCAGCAGTGTCTTCTCTGGGTGTGTTGAAGATGTTTAATGCCCGTCGTCTGCAGTCTCTAATGAAGTGACGAGGATAGTGAAGTTTGGAAAAAACTTGTTCAATGAGGGAGCATTCTTCTTCAAGGAACTCACTGCTGCAGATTCTGAGTGCGCGCAGGAAAAAGCCTATAATTACACCACGTTTAATTTTGGTGTCGTGGTGAGTAGAAGTGGAGAAGATCGTGTTGATTGGTAGGTTTTCGATAGACTTTGAAACGAAGTTCATGGTCAGCTTTGCAGAGAAGAACATCAAGGAAAGGAAGAGTGTTGTTGACTTCTTCTTCTAGTGTAAACTGGATTGATGGCTCAACCTCAACCTGTCGGTATTTTATACCATTTATTTCCAACGGATCCCAACCTTTGCATAGAAAAAAATAACTCTGTGGCACTTGAGGTTCTGCTCTAGGCACATTCCATTAAGAAAAGAAACCCCATACCCATTTTTTTGGTTTGGATCGGAATGATCCAAACAAAAATATATATATATATATATATATATATATATATATATATATATATATATATATATATATATATATATATATATATATATATATATTTATAATTGATAAATCTTTTAAAATAGCTAGGAATACTTTTTACAATCCAAAGGGACAACCAACCTTATTCAACCAAAAATATGTTGGTTCTCCTTACCATGAAAACTTGGTTGATATGCCTTCCTTTCTTAAGAATTTTAATATCAAAGTTGTATTTCAAAATCTTGATACAGTAAAAAGACTTTTGATAAAAATTCCCCCAAAATGCTGACGGATGTGTCTATAAGATTCCCTGTAAAATATGCGATAAAGTTTATTTTGGTCAAACTGGTAAAAGTCTTGAACTAAGATTAAAACAACATAAATATAGCATTAGAACTGGACAAGATTCTAATGCTCTATTTATTCATGTGAGAGATTTTAACCATCCAATTGATTTTCAAAATGCTGAGAAGGTTGTATCAAGCAAGTCCATGGTTGAGAGAAATATAATAGAATCATGTTTCATTAAAAGCAGTTTTGAAAATAATATGAATATTTCTTTTGGTTTATATAAATTGGATTCATTTATAATTAATAAAATTTGGGAAGAATTTAATGATAAATTGGACTAATCTTAATTCTTGGGAAGAGTTTCAGGTCCTTTCTTATGTTCCTCTTCACAGAGTCGTGGGATGTTACGCTACTGTGAGGTGTAGTCTTTGTTAGTGTGATGTGACTGTGAGGTGTAGTCTCGCCCCTTATATAAGCCTTCTTGTCATGTTTCCTGTTATAGTTCCTTGATAATGTGAGTAGTCACGAAAGCGCTTGGAATTCTTCTATTTTTTCATAGTGGTTTTCTTGCATATTTTGATATCACCTGTTTACTGTGATCTTTTGCATATAAATATATATATATATATATATATATATATATATATATATATATATATATATATATATATATATATATATATATATATATATATATATATATATATATATATATATATATTATAATATAGGATGGGGTCCACCTCTGGTGCAAATTGTGGGACCCATAGCCTCGGAGAAGTGGATAAAAAGGCTTCAAGGAAGAATATTTGGATTTCTTCCTGAAGCCATTTGAATATTCCACTTCTCCTACCACCCCATCCTATATACACACATACATACATATAAATGCTTTATTAATAGACAGAATACATTTATAGAAAACACAAACATGAACATGAATACAATGGTACAATATGTCAAAGATTATGAATCTCCTCCAGCTCCTCCGAAGCCGGACTCGAGCCAAGTATGCAGCATGCGTTTCCCTTCTGGATGGCCACGCTGAGACGCTGGAACATGAACGTGGCTGCCCTTGGGTCCCTGGTGGTGTCGATGAGTCTAGAACCCAGTTCTTTAAGGAAACGTGTTGCATTTTTTCCCCACGCTCCCAAGGTCTCTGATCCCACTGGGACAAATTTATACTGTTGGCTTATGTCCCTGTACTTGCCGATCTTGTACTCCTCTCTGTGGTCAGCAGCTCCTCCCTGTCGCCCAACACTGTGATGGATGTAGGTGTCAGCCAGTGTCGACACACAGGTATAGTCCCATGCTAAGAGCTTGCCATTCTTCCAAGGATAGATGGTGATCCCGTCGGGGCGGTTTGCTATATATATATATGTCGTGCCGATTAGGTAAAACTTGGGATTTTGGCTTAAATAGCAACGCTCACCTTGCCATATAAGACAAGTGAAAATTTGTGTATGCAATAATTTCGCCAAAATCATTCTGAACATAACGAAAAAAATATATTTCATTGTGTTTGTTTATTATTAAATTAATATTAACGTATCTAAAATATATTTAGTTGGGTTAGGCTAAATTTAATTGCGCTTGTTGTAATAAGGTTAGGTAGGTTTTCAAAGTTTCTCTTGGTACAAAATTATAAATTTTACATTAACATAAATGAAAAAAATATATCTTTAAACGTATAAGAGAAATTTTAGAAAGAACTTAATTTTAGATGAGTTCTTGCTAATTGACAGTTTTACCTAATCGGCACGACATATATATATATATATATATATATATATATATATATATATATATATATATATATATATATATATATATATATATATATATCATATACGGAAAAACTTACGCTTTGGGCTTAAATAGCAACTCCCTTCTTGCCGAATAAGGCAAGCGAAAATTTGTGTGTGCAAGAATTCTCAAAAATCATTCCGATGCTAACTAAAAAAATGGGTAGGGGGTGTGTAGCCCAAGTGTTTACAGTGAAACATATAGGTGAACAGTATGTAGATAAGGGAAAATGTGTTTTCGTTCCATTTATGCATTTGGAAAAGACATATGATAGGGTGGATAGGGGAGCAATATCGCAGATGTAGCAGGACAGTGGAATAGGGGGTAGGTTACTGAAGTCAGTTAATAGTTTTTATGAGGTTACTGAACCACAGGTTAGAGTGTGTAGGAGGGAAGAAGATTATTTACAAGTAAAATTAGGCCTTAGGCAGAGATGAGGGACGTCACCATTGATGTTTAATATAATTATGGACGGGGATGTAAGAGAAGTGAATGCTCGGGTGTTGGTAAGAGGTGTGGGAATATAATGCAGAGAACCCGTAGCTTAGAGATTTAAAGGAGATGTGGGGTTCCTAAAAGTATTATCCAGGCGGGTTGTTGAGGTGGTTCGGACATTTGGAGAGGACGAAATATATAGAACGACCTGGAGGGTCATATAAATCTGTAGTGGAAGGACGGGTAGGGGTCGTTCTAGGAAAAGATGATAGGAGGGGGTTAAGGGGGTTTGGTGTACGAGAGGTTTGGACTTCCAACAAACGTGCGTGAGAATATTAAATAGAAGTATAGGCACAAGTTGTTTTTGAGTTGGTGTCCTATCGAGGTGTGAGCAGGGTAACATTTATTAAGGGGTTCAGGCAAACCAGTTAGGTGGATAGTGCAGTTCTTGCGCTCTGAAGGAGGGAGCTTTTTAACTGTTTGGCAAGAATGATGAAGTGAATGATGACTAATGTGTTTCTTCTTTTTCGGGTCACCCTGCCACGGTGGGAAAATGTCGATATGTTAATAAAAAAAAAGAAAAATATATGTATCATTGCAGACGATGGAGCTAAACTCTTCTCCAGACTGAGGGACCGACCTCCTCAAATACTCTTTCTATCCCTTTCAATACAACACCTGATACCTCCGTATTTGACTGAAGAAGCCTACTGTGCAACTGTGCAACGTGCAACGTTTCAATAACTGTTGAAACGTTGTACATGTGTCTTATTCATCATTGGTATATTACACCACTTTCAAAATAGATGTTAGACACTGTAACAGCGATATCTGTTACAGAGGACATTTTCCACACTTCATCGCTTAACTACTGCTTATGAGTGAGAAGAGATTGGATTGCATAGGGACTTACCTAGCATGGGGCAGTAGGCTTGCTGCAGTGCTCATCAATTCTTGCTTTCTTTCTTCTACTAGTGAATCCCGTCCCCTGCAACGTCTTAGAGATATTCCACCTCACCTCCGACAGTATTTAAGACTCTATTCTCAGGCTTCAGCTTCATATTGTTCCAGTCCACGGAGCTGAACTCTTCTCCAGGCAGAGGGACTGACCACCTCAACTAGTATTTCTTCATGGTTGATGTGAATTACATCTTCACTACTACACTTGCTGACTCTGTATTTGACTGAAGAAGTCTACTGTGTAGGAGAAAGTTTCAACAATAAAAATACCTACTATTACACTTGTGCTTTTCTCATCAACTTCTCGGTATTTTATATATTTTCAACAGAGCCAGTGGTACACACAGCTCTTTGAGGTGGCAGTGGTGTAACACTGGTACATAAGACAGAACTAATACAAATTAATTCCATGAACAATAGTTGCATCCGTTATTTCCGTTCTCTTTCACTTCTTTAAATTATGGGCCTTTTTTTCAGAAAGGTACGGCATACTTTTCTTCCTGCTTTCATGGTTTGAAAGCTGGAGAGAGGGAAGAGTGTGGAGAGAGTTTTCTGATTTACTTTAATTGCCTGAAAGACGTAGAAAATACATGTTAATCCTTAATCAAGACTGAAGTAGATAATTTTTCTAGAAGGTAGCCTAGTAATGGACACAGAAGTTCTCTGCTGTCTAACTTTAATCAGAAACTGTCACACCCTCCTCCCTGATCAGCAAAAAAAAACTCCACTCAAACCTTCCATAATCTTTCTATGCACTTGTACTTATATTTCCTCTGGGTCAACCTATTTTCATTTAACCCTTTGTTGTCACTCCCAATTCATCTGCATAGTTCCCTGTTTTTTGGTCCTCCTTTTTTACTGTTACTTGTGGGAGCTGTTAGTGAACGAGGACAGCTGAGGTTGAGAGGAGAGGTGACGAGGGATATTGAAGAAGGTTTTATTCGGATTAGTGTGAAAAGTTATTAACCCTGGATAGCCCCCAAAAGCCATTCATTATATTTTATTTTAGTTTAGGTCTACATTTAAGTCCTCCCCAGGAGAAGGAGAGAAGGAGCATGTTAGGAGACTTGCCAAGTCATAGATGTACATATGATGATTATTGTCTTAGGAGACTTGGAATCAAATGTTAGGAGATTTGTTTAATAATTCTTGGTTGACCGTGGGAATATTTCGACCCAGGTATTTTCACCTCATAGACTTCGGCCAATAACCGGATATCCTCGTATCAATAACGTACCTAGTGGACAATACGTCATCACAATAACACGCCATAACCTGCACTGAATCTTATTTTCATTTAGCCAAAGGCGTCAGCACTGAAATACGTTAAGAGTTAGTGAAACCACGTAAATGACGGCAAAGACGCTCATTGACAAAAAATCACGAAGAATTAAAAAATCAGTCAATTTCTGTGTTTGACCTCACGTTCTAAAATCATTTAAAACATTGATAGCTACTTACAATACTTCAACAGTTCCTATGTAATATTCAATATATATGGCACAACGTTGTGGAGGAAATTAAATGGGCCGTAAGATGTAGATTTTCCATGGCACAGTTTGTAATGCACTCGCCACACCCTAAGTTTCTGTGGTTCAATCTCCTTCATAGGTGGAAACTTTGGAAATATTTCCTTATACCTGCTGTCTGTCTTCACCTAGCAATACGTAGGTACCTGAGTGTTAGACGACTGTTGTGGGTAGCATCCTGTGGAGAAAAGATTAAAGGACACTAATGTAAATATGACAAGCAGCCCTCCATGACTCACTGACTTTCTTAGATTATCCTGCTGGCTAACCTTCCGAACAAATATCCGAACATATCTTATCTTAGTGATGATGAACGTCTTGATCAATATGAGTTGTTAGAAATGCGGGAAAGGGTGATGGAGAGGGGTGATGGAAGAGAGGGGTGAGGGAGGAGAGGGGTGATGGGGGAGAGGGGTGATGGAGGATAAGGGTGATGGGGAGAGTAAGAAGTAAGGGTGATGGAAAGGGGTGTTGACAAAGTGAGGATATGGGAACGTGATGAGGAATGGAGGAAATGTGGACGTGAGGTAATCGAAAGAAAGGTGATGATGAGGGATGTAATGAAGAGGGATGTGATTGAGAGGGACGTGATGAAGAGACATGAGAGGGAGAGAGGTGATGAATAGGATTGTGCTAGAGAGGGATCTGATGGAAAGGGATGTAGAGATAGATGGGTATAGGGATATGAAGCAGAGGGACGTGATGGCTGTCTGTTTGTCTGTCTGTCTGTCTCTCACTCTCTCTTCTTCTCTCTCTCTCCTTCTATGTCGTATTCTGGAAAATCGGTTAGCAGCTGGGAAGTTCAGGCACTGAATTCTGAAGGATGGCAGCGAGGTTGTAATTTATAAACATAGTTTTTTATGAGTTATTTTATGACTTTAAGCAAATTATGATATACTGAATAGACAACGATTAAGATAAACTGTAACATGAAGAGAAAAGACGCTTAAATAATGAATCATTAGTAGAGTGAACCTATGAGAATGACACAAAAATGTTGAACAAAATATATTTAAACTCAAATGAAGGTGGTATTAACCTAAGCAAAAGTAAATATTGCAGTAAATGACATATTCAATATTTAATAAGAATATGAGAAACCAACGATACTAATAAGTGAAAAGAAAGGCGAATCGAAGCTGAGGTAAACAACTTTCCAAGCTCTGAAAAATTGCGCTTCGCAGATGCGTGGAGTGACGCTGGAAAGAGAATACGAAATGCCATGTTTGAGATGGCCTAGATTGAAATTTAGTATAAATAGACTTGCATATACGAGTGGAATATCAATTATCAACGGAAGAAAAAATCGAAACAAGTCTTTGAGCAAGCAATTAAAGAGATGAACGAAGCATTTCGGAATCTCCTTGAAGGTTTATATATATATATATATATATATATATATATATATATATATATATATATATATATATATATATATATATATATATATATATATATATATATCGTGCCTAATAGGTAAAACTGGTCAATTAGCAAGAACTCATTTAAAATTAAGTCCTTTCTAAAATTTTCTCTTATACGTTTAAAGATATATTTTTTTCATTTATGTTAATCTAAAAAATTGTAATTTTATACCAAAATAAACTTAGAAAGCTTACCTAACCTTATTGTAACAAGCGCAATTTAATTTAGCCTAACCCAACTAAATATATTTTAGATACGTTTACAATAATTTAATAATAAACAAACACAATGAAATATATTTTTTTCGTTAGGTTCAGGATGATTTTGGCTAAATTCTTGCATACACAAATTTTCGCTTGTCTTATATGGCAAGGTGATCGTTGCTATTTAAGCCAAAATCGCAAGTTTTACCTAATCGGCACGACATATATATATATGTCGTGCCGATTAGGTAAAACTGGCCAATTAGCAAGAACTCATTTAAAATTAAGTCCTTTCTAAAATTTTCTCTTATACGTTTAAAGATATATTTTTTTCATTTTTCATTTATGTTTTTGTAAGAATTTATAATTTTGTACCAAGAAAACTTTGAAAACCTACCTAACCTTATTACAACAAGCGCAATTTAATTTAGCCTAACCCAACTAAATATATTTTAGATACGTTAACATTAATTTAATAATAACAAACACAATGAAATATATTTTTCGTTATGTTCAGAATGATTTTGACGAAATTATTGCATACACAAATTTTCACTTGTCTTATATGGCAAGTGAGATTGCTATTCAAGCTAAAATCGCAAGTTTTACCTAATCGGCACGACATATATATATATATATATATATATATATATATATATATATATATATATATATATATATATGTCGTGCCGATTAGGTAAAACTTGATTTTGCTTAAATACAACGCTCTTCTTGCCATATAAGACAAGCAAAATTTGTGTATGCAATAATTTCGTAAAAATCATTCAAAACCTAACGAAAAATATATTTCATTGTGTTTGTTTATTATTAAATTAATGTTAAAGTATCTAAAATATATTTAGCTGGGTTTGGCTAAATTAAATTGCGCTTGTTGTAATAGGTTAGTAGGTTTTCAAAGTTTCTCTTGGTACAAAATTATAAATTTTTACATTAACATAAATTAAAAAATATATATTTAAACGTATATGAGAAATTTTGAAAAGACTTAATTTTAAATGAGTTCTTGCTAATTGACCAGTTTTACCTAATCGGCACGACTTATATATATATATATATATATATATATATATATATATATATATATATATATATATATATATATATATATATATATATATATATGTCGTGCCGATTAGGTAAAACTGGTCAATTACAAGAACTCATTTAAAATTAAGTCTTTTCAAAATATATATATATATATATATATATATATATATATATATATATATATATATATATATATATATATATATATATATATAAGTATGAGACTGTTAGTGGATGAGAATATATATATATATATATATATATATATATATATATATATATATATATATATATATATATATATATATAATTCTCATCCACTAACAGTCTCATACTCAAAATTAAATAATAGTCATTATTTTTCGTAAACAATTTGTTTTATATACTTAATCCTTCAGTTACAAAACACTTAGTTCTTCACATTGTTTATATTGAGTAAAATATTTCATCCAATATTAAAGAGAATTAAAGATCGCTTGTGCTTGGCTCATGTCAGTGCTATAATTAATGTATTTACCTGCAGTACATAAATGGGTTAGCTACTTGAATCTTTTTAGAACTAAGAAGAAGCAACAGTTTTAAAGTACATCATTAATGGCCTCGTGTGATTTTTTTTTATAATCTTTATAAACTTAGGTTACCATGTTAAGTGTTTACTGAGAGACCTCAGGAGAGATAAGCGTGTATGAGACTTAAGGAAGAATGATAAGCGCAGGAGAGATAAGCGTGTATGAGACAAGGAAGAATGATAAGCGCAGGAGAGATAAGCGTGTATGAGACTTAAGGAAGAATGATAAGCGCAGGAGAGATAAACGTGTATATAACTTAAGAAATAATGATTAGCGCAAATGGTAACATCAGCGAGGCCAGTCTATTCAAGTGCTTCAGCTCTATTGATCCTCGGAGACTGGGAACCAGAAGGTGATGCCTCAAGGCATACTTTTAATAGTATATAAATCGCTCTTGTCGGTTATCGGAGCATACCCGCATACTCTGGGGTCAAGTTTTGTTTGCTCATTATGGTAAGAACATAAAAACGTTGTGTGTGTGTGTGTTTGTGTGTGTGTGTGTTTGTGTGTGTGTGTGTGTGTGTGTGTGTGTGTGTGTGTGTGTGTGTGTAGATGTGTTTGTATTCATCTATTTATACTCACCAATTTGGGGTTTAAAAGATGAAGCCTCATCTCATGGTGGTGCCTCTCAAACTGGCTACATTAGTGGCTCACTCTTTCAAGAGTTTTTTCAACCATATCATACCTCCTTCCATAAGCTATGTGAAGCTCCTGCCAATACTGCTTCTTTGTCTAACCACTCTGAAGTCAAAGAAATTCTTCCTGTACCGGTATTGCACATTAGTGATTATGTTGACCTATATTTGAAATTTTAGCTCTGAATTGCAATGGTCACGGTCCTCTTCTTTCCCTAATATTTTTCCCCTTTTTTACGATTTGGGGTGACACTGGGGGAAAAATATTAAATTCAAGATTTTTTTATGTTAGTAATAGGTGGAAGATGTGAAGTGGGTTATAGCAATCTTGTAGAAAGTACCTTTCTACAAGTACCTTTCTACAAGTACCTTACTAAAAGTCTGATGGACTGAATATATCGATTCCAGGCTGAGAGACTGATTACCTAAAACTCCTCTCCTTACACATTTCTGCTTTGTATTGGACTGATGAAGCCAGTGTGGGGCGAAACGTTTCTTCAATAAAGATTCCCATATGTTGCATAAGTGTCTCAATCTTCAAGAACTTTTTAGGTTTGGGTTCATAAATTAACTTATTTTCTCTTTCAAATTATCTACAAACACCTCAAGTTCTGTCATTTCCTTGTGTATCTAGTTTACTTCGGAGCTTATATTTTTCTTCTACTGCCATACTGTTGTTATCCAGTGTCTTCTTATACATTGTTTCCTTAATAT
This sequence comes from Cherax destructor, assembly GCA_009830355.1. Classification (NCBI taxonomy): domain Eukaryota; kingdom Metazoa; phylum Arthropoda; class Malacostraca; order Decapoda; family Parastacidae; genus Cherax; species Cherax destructor. Next base: position 100,409 of record WNWK01003299.1, read on the forward strand.
AATTTTCATATTCTTGATTAGTTTTCCACAGACGTCCTTGTCAATACTGAACATTTCTTCTACATTCTGATATACACTCACTTGGACTGGACACTCACCTTCCCCTGATTTAACAATATTTTAGAGTTGTTTCTAAATTCCCTAGTTTTACTCTGTCCTCTCGAAACGCTGTTTTATGTTTCCTTTTTTTGGATATTCGTTTCTGTCTTTTACTCACTTCAATATTGTCATCCATTCCAATTGTTTCTGTGTTATTTTCATGTTTGGTTATTCATATCTTTTTCTGAATTTATATCTTGGATATTCATTGTTATATTTAAAAACTCACCCTATACATATTTACAATAGTGAATACAGCAACATTGTCTTTTATTCTTATTTAAAGTTAGGATTGGCTAAGTAAGGTTAGGTATATTTACAAAACCTAACTGTAAATATGATCACAAATTGGCAAATTAAAAGTAACAGACCCGACTCGTCTGGCAGAGGAATGACTGAGCGTAACAGAAGTTCACATCATCAAGAAAATTACTTGTGTTGCGAGAAAAAGTTTCCTTTCTAAGGACTCATTTTTTCGTCCTCTTGACCCTAGACATTTGTTGCCCTAAATCAGCCCTTTATTCCTCACCATACGTATGTGTAAAATCATACGTTAAGTTATAAACAATTCATAAACATTACCACCTGTCCCTGTCCAGCAAATTCTTGTCCACGACAGAATGAGTAAGTCGTTTCAAAACTTCCTCGAAATTCCTTCACTCCAAAACACCCTCAGCATGAGATCTTTTTTATTTCCAAACTCACCATCCACATGCTTCCAGCTTGATGTTCAAGTTGATGGAAATTGACTCCGCGGCGCCAACATGACCATGATTCCAACAAGTAATAGATTTTTTTAAGCTTGTTTTGCATTTTTCTATTTATTTTCGATGTCTAATTTTATATACAATGTTTTATAATGATAACCGATATTTCTTCATGTAATTTTGGTACTAAATACAGAGGAAGAGGCACATAATAATAGATCCACAATTTCATAATTTACAATATTTTTCCAATGATTGTTTTTTCCAATGATTGTTTTTTCTAATGATTGTTTTTGTGTTTCAACACTTTGAATAGTAAAGTATTAAGGTATTATAATTATTTCAAGGTAGGAGATCCCTTGAAACAAGGAAACATGCACAGTGGCACTTCACACAACTTTCAGAAAAATCAAGTATTTTTATTGATAGTACAATTGGTGGTGTCTAGCCTGTTGGTGGTGCTACATGAAGTGTTGGCAGTGTAAGTGCTGGTGTTGTTGGTTGGTGGTATCACATGTGGTGCTGGCAGGGCATCCTCTGCTTCCACATGTTGTGTTGGTAGGGCACATGTTAGGGTAACTTATAAAGTTGGAAGAGCAGCTGGTGTCACATGTGGTGTTGGCATGGTAACTGGTGGTATTATGAGTAAGGATGGTGCCACAAATTATATTGCTAGGGCAAGAGGTGGAGTCTCATGCAGTGTTGGCAGAGCAACTGGTGTTGTCTGGGGTTCTGCTGGTGCCACAGTTTGTATTGGCAGGGCAACTAGCGGTATAACATAGGGTGCTGGTAAGACAACTAGTGGTATCAGGGGTACCGGTGGTGCCACATGTGTTGGCATTGCAGCTAGGATAACAACAACTGTTGGCAGGACCACTGGTGTCACATAAGGTGTTAGCAGGGCCATTAGTTGTCTCAGAGTGTTGCCGTCCTCAGTGAGCTGTTGGTAGGGCAACTAGTGGTGTTAATATTTACCATTACCTTTTATGAGTTTCGATATTTTTTCTGCTCCAGGTGCCCGGCACTGAATCTGGCTCAGCTGTTGCTTGACTGGTCAACCAGGCAAGCAGGCAAGGATATGTGGCGTTGACCCACATATCCTTCACAGCCTTGTTGATTTGTCACCAGATAAAGATGCTTGTCCATTTTCGTCTTGAAGACTTCCACACTTGTCCCAGCAGTGTTTCTTATATATTCTGGTAAGACGTTGAATAGTATGGTGCCAGTGATGCTGATATAATGTTCTTTTATTGTGTCTAAAGTGCCCCTGCATTTCACTGAGTTTGTTTTGCACTTCATACCATATCTCTCACTCCAGTATGTTGTAATGGATGTGGGCAGATTTGGGGCAAGGCTCTCTAGTACATATTAAGAACTTTAAGGTTTTCACAGTAATTTAAATGCTTTATTGGATCTATGCTGTCTGCAAATGATCTCTGTATCTGTTCCGCCTCTGATATATCTCCTGTCCTGTCAACACTAAATAATATTTCAAACGAGAGAGTACAAACGATTTTAAAATTATCACCATTGTCACTTTTTCTATTATTTTGAAAGTTCTCATTATCCACTCCAGCTTACTGGCTGTCATGATATTTGTCTTATTATGTCCTACGAAAGAAAGGTCAGCCAACATAATTACTCCCAGGTCTTTCAAATATTCTTTCACTTTTAAAACCGTGCTCGTTTGTGTCATGCAGATTGTGCTGTTCCATAAAGATTGAAATTTGGCAACTCATAAATCTTTCGAAGAATTTTAGTATGTGAGGTGTCAGGGCTACTGGTCTGTAGTTTTTGGCTGGAGTTCTCCTACTCTGTATGGATAGGGGCTAATTCGGCACTCTTTAAGGATTCTGGTATTTCATCTACATCCAGACTCTTTCTCCAAAGACTACTAAATGTTCATGCTAGTTGAACTTTTGCACTGTTTTATAAACAAGGAATTTCATGAATCTGGTCCAGGTGCTGAGTGAAAAAGGATGTTTTAAGATAACTTGTTCCTGAGTGATTTCAACTTAGGACACATAGCATGGTAAAACGTGGCAAATAATGTTGCAACAGGGACAACCCCAGGAGTCGGCTCGAATGAAAATTCACACACACATAAGCCATTAAATCTGATCAAATCCCACCTTAAGCCAGAAAACAGTATAGCCAACAAGACTGCAAAATACGCTTAACCATATTTTCACTAATAATGATGATCTGGAACGAAATATTACAGTATCAAAGACAATATACTCTGATCCCATAATCGAAGTATAGACATGTATGCACAGAGCTCATGACCAGCAAAATGAGATCAATTATGAGCGTGCCTTCACCAAATGCAACTTTAGTAACAGAAACATCCAGTGGGATCAAATTAATTAAGTCCTAAATGAAGCTCCTGAGAAGATATATGCACATCTTTTTAACGTAGTATTTCCGGATGTCCTTAGTGCCTACATGTACTGTGGTAGACTCATTCTCGCTGTCTGAGAAGTAAGAAGTAATGTTGGCAGAGGAAATGGTTGTATCAGGGGTTTCTGGTGGTACCACATAGGGTGTTGGCAGGGTAGCTGGCAGTAACACATGTGAAGACAGGACAGTTAGTTTGTTTCAGGTGTGATGGCTATACCCCACAGAGTATACTCAGGGTAATTGGAGGTGTAACATGCTGTGTTAGTAGGGTGTATCAGGGCTGTTGATGTTGCCAGGGTTACTGGGGGTGCACCGTGTACCATGAATTATTTGTCAGTGTTACATGAATCAACACTCTTACAGCCAGTCGCTGTGAAAATAATGGACTGAGATGATATTTACCCTTCATTCTCTCTTCTGACCAAGGAGCTAGCGATCTCTTTATTTCTGGTCTGAGAAGGTGCCTGACAAGCCAAACAAATGATCTCAGACCTTATATTGTGTTAATAAGGAAATCAGAGGACATAAAATTCAGGTAAATAGTGAACATCAAGCATATCAGGGAAACATAAGGTATGATGTACGTCATATAGAGTTTAAAGGTTCGTATCCTTCAAGCAGTCAAAGCTCAGGTCAGTATGATAAGAGTGAATATGAGAGAGATTAGGAGGGAGTAAATATGAGATGGGAAGGATGAGGCATGCCGAGTGAGAGGGAGAACAGAAGTAGAGTGAGGAAATGAAGGCAGCAGGAGGGACGCAGAGTTTGCAAAGGAAGAGGCAGGGTACGAGAGAGGAGGAAAGCAGGGTGGATTATGAAAAAAAGGTTCGCGAGGAGAGAGAGGCAGGGTAAGAGAGAGTCGCCTCTGGCCTTTCGTGTTCCACAGTAACGAGCAGACCTTCTCTCACCTGTGAAGGATTTTACCCTCATTCTATTTCTGGCATTACTGTCTCCCTTCACTTGCTTATTTCTGAACACTCAATGTTGCTCCTATTTACATTCTATCCTAATAAACATACATATTTACAACTGTAACACATTATATATATATATATATATATATATATATATATATATATATATATATATATATATATATATATATATATATATATATATATATATATATACATATATGAGTTACAATAATATAATATACTGCTTGTTGAGCTAGTACACCAAACAGGGAGTAGAATAATATATATATAATGTGCCGAATCAGTAAAACTTGCGATTTTGGCTTAAATAGCAACGTTCTTCTTGCCGAATAGGGCAAGCAAAAATTTGTATATGCAGTAATTTCGCAAAAAATCATTCTAAATCAAACGAAAAAAATATGTATCATTGTTTGTTTATTATTAAATTATTGTAAACCTATATGAAATATATTTAACTTAATTAGGCTAGATTAAAATGCGTTTGTTATAATAAGGTTAGGTAAGTTTCCTAAGGTTCTTTTGGTACAAAATCATTAACTTTAATATCAACATAAATAAAAAAAATATATATCTTTAAATGTATAAGAGACAATTTTAATGAGTTTTACTAATTCGGCACGACATATTAAATATATATATATATATATATATATATATATATATATATATATATTATATATATGCAAAACAACCATGGGGAGTAGAATGATAGCTCTAGGCCTTTCGTGTTGCAATCAACACATCATCAGGAGCTTTGAAAACTGCAGAAAAGAGGAGGATGTCGAAGCAAGTATGTTCCCAAAGGACCGTCTTCACTGGAGTGAGGGGGAGAGAAGGGTACTGGAAATAAATGGTATAAAATACCGACACAATGGAAAAATAAACACATAAGCAGTATAATGTGATCCTTTATTGACAACGTTTGCCCACGCAGTGCTTTATCGAGTCAAGACAGATCTACTTGAAAAATGAGCAACATGGAGATATATAGTACAGTCAGGTAGAATGCTGGGTCAGGTGGAGAAGCTGCAGTAGTCTTAAAGTAGTTGATAGAAAAACATAGTGTGACTTAAGGACTCTGCAGTGTCCATTCTTGAGTTCAGGTGGGATAGCGTTGAAGAAGTCTTGGCAATAGGTTCAGCATGTTGTAGAAGCCGTTGTTCTGGTTGAAGTTGTTGGATATACAGATGAGTGATGATTCTAGGATTCTTCGGTATTGCGTGTTGTCTTCTGGCGATGAGTCTTGCTTTCTGTAGTTGATTAAATGGTTGTGTAAATTTGGTGTTGAACACAGGCATTTCTTGAGTCGTCAGATCTGCGTACACCAGTACGCAGGCAGATCTGACGACTCAAGAAATGCCTGTTCAACACCGAAATTTACACAACCATTTAATCAACTACAGAAACGCAAGACTCATCGCCAGAGAAGACAACACGCAATACCGAAGAATCCTAGAATCATCACCATCTGTATATCCAACAACTCAACCAGAACAACGGCTTCTACAACATAGCTGAACCTATTGCCAAGAAACTTCTTCAACGCTATCCCACCTAGAACTCAAGAATGGTACACTGCAGGTCCTTTAAGTCACACTATGTTTTTAACTATCACACTACTTTTAAGACTCACATGCAGCTTTCCCACCTGACCCAGCATTATCCACCTGACTGACCTATATATATCTCCATGTTGCTCATTTTCCAGGTAGATCTGTCTGTGACTCGATAAAGCCCACTGCGTGGGCGAAACGTTGTCAATAAAGGATCACATTATACTGCTTATGTGTTTATTTTTCCAAGGGTACTGGAAGTGCCCCAGGCACAACAGTGCCCACAGCCAGAAGGATGAATATTATAGCATTAGAAAAATCCCACAAACATTGATATTGTAATAGCATAAACGAAATTAACGTGGCAATAATAAAATTTTCGGTCATATTCCGCTATGTCATCAATAACTTTAAATATATAAATATATTGTCAATGATATAGAAGTCACTGACAATTATGGGGTAGCCTCCCACGGGACAGCGTGTCCATTTAAAGTGACGAGAAAATGGTAACATTTAAAGGGGCGACTTCTAAAAGTTATGTAATTGAAGCGGAACTCATTAACATAAACTCATTTAAAGAGGGAGGCATCTGTAATAACAAGAAAGACGGCCACAGATATTCAACCCACATAATTCTGAGGCAAACTCTGGTTCAACCTTCCGAAACTGCAGAAAAAATAGGCTATAATTCCTCGATGAGGCACCACATTTAAGACTGTCTAATGCATTCATATAAGAGCCCAATTTTAGACTGTACTATTGCCTCAACTAAAAACGCATCTAATTTGAACAGCCCATCACTGATATTGTATAATGACTGCCTATCATGCTTAATAATTGCCGATTCTACAATATTCCTTTCAAGTCAGGAGGAACAAGGGAAGATCACTCTTGCTTCCCGCCAGTTTGCCGGGTTATTACAAGCTCTAATATGGTTGAAAATCGCGTTCGACTCCTGTGCAATACGTATCGAATACCGGTGCTGGGAAATTCTCACCTCCAATGATTTTCCCTTTTGTCCCAAACAGGAGAGACTGCAACCGTTGCAACCAACTCTTTAGACACCACCAACACGTTGTTGGGTGAATTCCTTATCAGCATGCTTCTAACAGTCAGTGAATTTTTAATTACTACTTGTATATTAAATCTTCTAAGAGCATTCGGCAGGATTGATAAATTCTCGACATATGGACGGACCAGTACATACTTGGTCTGAGGTGTTATCCTGGATTCTGTTCTATAATAAGTTTTCTTAGCTGCCAGCAAGGTAGATTCCACAAGCATCTTAGGATACCGCAGTTTCATGCCAATGTCAAATATTTTCCTAATATCTTCATCTAGGAACTCTGGACTGCACACTCCATAGGCTCTCAAAAATATAGTAAGAAATACACTCCTTTTGACTCTAGTCTCATGGTTGGAATAGTAGTGAATGTATGAGCACACATTGGTGGTCTTCCTATATACTGTAAACTTAAATTTTCTGTCAACCCGGTGTATCAACGCATCTAATAATGGGAGTTTACAGTCTACCTCTTTCTCCACGGTGAATTTAATAGACAGGACTAAAGCGTTAAGTATTGGTAAAAATGTTGCTTTGCAACATTTCTGAAGTCCACTTAAAAAACAATGTTGATCTCATCGACAAATTGCAAAATATCAACATGTTTAATGATTTTACACTTGTTAGTTGTGATGTCACAGCGTTGTTGACGAGAGTCCCTGACCCCGACTTGCTGTCTTATTTGGAAGAAGAATTACATGAGTTATCTTTGGCTTTTGTAAAACTACCATTATTGAATTGATTAAGCTCTGTGTAGTTGATTGCAAGTTTGAGTTTGAGGGGAAATACTATGCTCTAAAACAGGGAATAGCTATGTGTAATCCGTTGTCCCCCTTATTGAGTAATCTGTATATGAAATTTTTCGAGGCCAGACTGTTGAAAGATATCCTGCCATGTAGAGGTAAATGGTTCAGATATGTGGATAACATCTTGTGTCTTTGGCCAAATGATATGGCCCTGGATAAATTTTTACCAAGACTTAACGTTTTAGTCTCATCTACTAAATTCACCGTGGAGAAAGAGGTAGAATGTAAACTTCCATTCTTAGATGCCTATTTTTTTCGTCTATTTTTTCAACGATGGGTCTGTCCTCCCAATATGACTGCTTGTACTCACAGGGAAGAGCTGGTCTGCTTGATGAGTCTACAAGGCTGTCCAACAGCACTTCACAAGCACTCTTCACTAGTTCACTTGATGCAATTCACGAGGATAGGATCCCAGGTATTGCTGCCTGCGTTGCCTTGCGCAAACGTATTTCTCCCAGTCTCTGTAGAAGTGTTGCTTGATCTTATTCCAGTGACAGATTCAGTGCTTTCATAAAGATAGTTTTCAAGAGTGCATCATATTCAATCAGTATGTAGCTGTGGAAGGAGGGTGCACAGTGTGCATCCTGAGGTGTGCACTACACACCTCAAAAACAGGTGTGTTTAAAATACCCTGTGAGAACATTGAGGGTATCGAGTACAACCAAATCATTTATTTTCCCCTCCATCCTCTTCAGGTCATTCAGTTTGTCCATGAGGGCTAGTTCGTCGACATTATAAATATCTTACGACACCCATATTCCTATTCATTCCCCTCTTTAATGTCCCCTACGTATAATTTATCTTGGCTCCTTGTTATTGGATGATGGCGCTATCTACATACGAAAATCCATTTTTGCTCTGTCTAGAATAAATTATTCTCAATTATGGCAATTCCCAAGTGAGAGTAACTCCAGCTATGCTAGAACAAAGCCCTTAGGCTTGAGGTCTGTCAGCCTTGAGGTCTGTCAGCCTTGAGGTCTGTCAGCCTTGAGGTCTGTCAGCCTTGAGGTCTGTCAGCCTTGAGGTCTGTCAGCCTTGAGGTCTGTCAGCCTTGAGGTCTGTCAGCCTCAAGGCTGACAGACCTCAACACCTTGTTAGATCTCGACTCATTGTGCTGCAAAATAACTGTTAGTTATCATATGGAATACAGTTGAAGCGCACTGCTCATGTACCCAATTTTCTTGAATATGTACTAATTTGTTAACATTAATCGTGAGTAGCATCTATTAATCGGTCAAAATGTTTCCACGTTCATTAGCTTTGATTATATATATATATTTTTTTCTTAAATTATTGTTATAAATTTATGGAAACTGCGCAGCTCGTCCTTCTTTTGACTGACTAATAATAATCAGTCAATATTTTCCACGTTGTTGGAAAGAGTTCCCATGGTGATGCATTTGATGATTTGGAACAATATAATGGACTCATTAATATAATTACAGATATATTTCTAGTTAATTTATACTTTGCGCATATGTTTATGAGTCATTACTGATAATGATAATAATAATTCTGACATGAATTTACATATATATATCTCAACCTCAAAACTTATTTTCAGTTGGTATCAGAAGTGAAAATGACTATTACTGGTATCATCATATGGGCATGTTAATTGCTGGTATCATCACATGGGAATGACTATTGGTGGTATCATTACATGGGAATAACTATTGCTGGTATCAGACGGGAATGGCTATTGCTGGTATCATCACATGAGAATGATTATTGGTGATATAATCACATGGGAATGGTTATTGGTGGTATCATCAGACGGGAATGACTATTGCTGGTATCATCACATGGAAATGACTATTGCTGGTATCATCACACGGGAATAACTATTGCTGGTATCATCACATGGGAATGACTATTGCTGATATCATCACAAAGGGAATGATTATTGGTGGTATCATCACAAAGGGAATGATTATTGGTCGTATCATCACATGGAAATGACTATTGCTGGTATAAGACGGGAATGACTATTGCTGGTATAAGACGGGAATGACTATTGCTGGTACCATCACATGGGAATGATTATTGGTGGTATCATCACATGGGAATGATTATTGGTGGTATCATCACATGGGAATGATTATTTGTGGTATCATCACATGGGAATGACTATTGCTGGTATCATCACACGGGAATATCTATTGCTGGTATCATCACATGGGAATGACTATTGCTGGTATCATCAAAAGGGAATGATTATTGCTGGTATCAACACATGGGAATGACTATTGCTCGTATCATCACACAGGAATGATTATTGCTGGTATCACATGGGAATGACTATTGCTGGTATCATCACATGGGAATGACTATTGCTGTTATCATCACATGAGAATTGCTGGTATCATCACATTGAAATTATTATTGCTGGTATCATCACACGGGAATGACTATTGCTGGTATCATCACATGGGAATACTATTGATGGTCTCACACGGGAATGACTACTGCAGGAGCCATTCCCTGTGAGTCACTTCTGTTGGAGCCAACATCTACTAATGAGCCATCTACTGGGAACGACCACTACCGGAATCATCTCCGTGGAATGACTACTATTGAGCCATCGTGATCTCTGACCGGGCTGCGGGGGCGTTGACCCCCGAAACCCTCTCCAGTTATCTCCAGGAATCCCTTTGAGTGACCACTACTTGAGCTATCCCCTGGGAATGACTACCATTGAGCCACGTCTTGGGAATGACTACTACCAGACTCCTCTCCTGGGTATAACTATTATTTTGCCCCATCCTCTGTAAATGACTACTTTCTGAGCTATTGCCTGAGAATAAGTATTGCTGGCGCTATCCACTGGAAATGACTCTCGCTCGAATCATCGTCAGGAAGTGACTACTACTGAAACAATCACCAGGAATGATTATTGCTGGATCTCTGCTTTAGGAATGAAATCTGGTGGAATCATCGCTGTGGAATGATTTCTTGTAGAACCGTCTCCGGGGAATTACAACTCCTGGAACTGTTCTCTGGGAATGATTACTGATACTGTCCCCGAGGAATGACTGTTGGTACTGTCAGTCAGGAAAGACAAGTGACGCCATTCAAAAGAAAGAAGACGTGTATCCTACCCCTGGAAATACTGACGACTCTCTTGAAAAACCTTATTGTTAATAAATCTCCCATATAAGTTAGTCAAATCGTCACTAATATTGTATCATCAAAACAAATTCTGCTCTTTCTTTCTATATTTTGATATCATTGTTATTTATAATTTTATTACTCCTTTCCATTATGTTTTTTTTTCTTCTGTCTGAAGACTTTGATAAGGATAGTTAGTATACAGTATACGAAAATATATTGAAAAAAATAATAATTATATTCATGAGAATTTTTCATTTGTAATAGTCTGATGCCTTGTAGTGCATTTGGCAACACTCACGAGCAAATTAATGATGTAGTTCTTAGGAAAATTAACATGTTATGACCCACCATGAACGCGCAAAGTTACACGGTATATCAAGCTTTAAGACCTTATCAGCAGGCAATTTGCGCGAGATAAAATGTGCCTTAATCAGGAGGCATTCACAGACTTAAGATGTAAGACTTTAGGCAAGAGTGAGAGGAAATAGCAAGAAAATCATGAGGAAAAACTCAGTAAAGAGAGAGATAGAGAGAGAGAGACAGAGAGACAGACAGACAGACATAGACAGAGAGATTGCCTGCACCCAACTCTGTTCTCACTCTTCAAGTAGAGAACAGAGCATACCCGGCCAGGATAGATCTGTCATTTCAGCAGAGCCTTCAACACCGGAGGGATTTGGGCGGACTTTGTGTTATGTACAAGGTCAATATTGTCAAAGTACCACACTTGGCTCCACTCCGAGGACAGAGAGAAGTGAACTTCTACACAACAAGACGGGCAAACAGCAACAACTTTACTCTGACTGTACTCTTCTCAGAACATCGCTACGTCTGAGATCATTTATTCCCAGGTTGAATCGAGTCTGGAACATGTTCGTACTCCATAATGATATGCACGATATAAAGTCAGTTGATCAAATGAAATTGCTGGCTCACAGATGGATCCAACTTCATCCTGTTCCATATTTGTATGTCTCATAATAATAAATAAGCTTTTAAATGAGCTGATGTAGTACTTGTTCACAAATAGAGAGCGAAAATCATCAACTACAGACCAGTGTCATTCCTGTTATTCACTTTCATGAGGCTTGAGACAATCTTACGGCAGATGACAGCGTTTTTCCAGTTACCACCGGCTTTCCTGTGACCGCCAACATGGCTGCAGAAAAGGTCACTGCTGTTAATCTGATATTAAACTTCTTCACTATGTGGCACCAGTCACTGGATGAATCAAAGATCAGCTCAGTAGTAGCACTGCATTGTTGGTGCTTTCGACCGAGTATGGCACCAGGGAATCTTAGCAAAACTGCAAGCACTAGGAGTCGCAGGCTGTACACTATGCCTCGTCAGTGATTACCTTCAAGGTAGGTCTCTAAGCGTAGTTTTCAATGAGACAGTGTCAACAAAACAAACTTTTGGGGAAAGTGTTCAACAGGAAAGGTTGCTTGGGCTATTGTTATGGAATGTCTACTTCAGTCACCTTCTTCATCTCGTCCCAGAATCCCATGCATATGCAGACGACTATATTTTGACATTTATTAAAGAAGGGAAATACGAGCTTTCAGCTATATTATCCTGGAGAAAACGAATGATGATGATGATGGTCTCTAAACACTGATGGTAATGCTGGAACAGTGTTAAAATTGAATGGAAGAGAGTTGGTACCTGGAAATGAAGTAGATATATTTGTGTGAAGTTTGACTGCAAACTGATTATAAAGGACCACGTTGTAAATCTTTCGAACAAGGCTGCCAGGAAGCTTGCATCACTTATACTTATTTCGCATCTGCTCGACAGTAGAGGTTGCAAAATTCTGTACGTGTTACAAGTAGGGTTACACATCGAGTAGGATCCACTTTCTAGGATTGACTGACCTCTGCTTCATCTGCTACTTCTTGTCAGAGTAGAGAACAGAGCAAGACGAATCAGCTCTCGCCTGGAGCCATCCTGGACAGATCTGTTATTTCAACAGAGGCTTCAACATCGGAGGGATGTAGAAGCTTTACTATTATGTACAAGGTACACTCTGGCGGGCAGCAAACATCAACTACACTTTTGACTGTACCCTTACCAAGAACATCACTTCAGCTGAGGTCATTTATTCTTGGGATGACTCGTGACTGGTCATGTCACAACATAACGATATCAAAAAAATGAAATCATTTGGACAAATAAAATCGCTGGCCAACAAATGACTACAACTTCATCCTATTCACTATTTGTATGTCTCTTAAACAAGAACACAAATCAAATAAGCTGATGTATGTAACAGCTCATATCATGTAAATAAAGTTATGAGCCCAGAACCTAACACTTAGAGAGTAGAGAGACGAGAAGAGAGAGAGAGAGAGAGAGGGAGAGAGAGACGTTTGTAGATGTGCTCCACAAACAACATAATTATTTTTAAGCCAATAACGTTGGAGGAAAAAGTTTAGAGACAATGAGCTTCCTACATCACATCAGTGAAAGTGAGTCAACACCTTCATTGAATTAAATATTAAAAAATCAATCATAGTTGAGTCTGCTAGGTCGAGCAGGTGTACTGTGAGCCACGTCACTGTCCACCACATCTACTGATGTGTTTTGGACATTCTGAAAACAAGTTGCATAGACTAGCTCACGAATTTAGGAGGGTAAGTAAAAGAAGGAAATTTAAAGTGAACACTGGAAATAGTGAGGCGATGAAGGAAACAAAATGTTTAGGTAATGAAAGACTGACTATCAGATTGGAAGAGGAGGGAGTATGGAGAAGTAATGAGTTCAGATATTTGGGAGTGGTTCATAAAATTAACGAAGGGAAAAAGGTGAGTGGTTCACTTAAAGAGTCTTTGAAAACAACGTTATCCATGGAAGAAAAAGAAATATATGAGTGCTTTCACGTGCTTATGTTGGAATTGAACTGGACTCTAAGCGAAAGAACTGATACATTCTGAAGTGTCAGCTTGCTGGTCGATAGGACACACTGAATGTTGTGGACCCATGTCGAATAAAGTGTAACATACTCGGCCCACGCCACAGAGGCCCATGCTACAGCAGATGGCAATATTGTAGGAAACAACCTGACTTTATCAACCAGGTTATGACGGCTGTTCGGGCATGCAAAGTGCAAGCAGCAACGTTCAGATTGAGCCAGTAATGAACAAAAAACTTAACCTCATATTTCAGTCTCTGTAGCCGGATGCTTTAACGTTACAGTATATATTTCACTTAGCTCTTTGATGGTGTTGCCAGGAACTCTTGCTCTGTCTGTCCACTCTCACTATGTATCCTTTGTAAAGTCAACAGAGGAACTTGAAATACCAAAACAAAACATTTTATTGTCCTTAGATTCTCAAAAAATAATTTGAGCAATATTGTTGTAGAATTTATTTATTATTTTACTGGAAGTAAATGCATGTAATAGTTTGAATTTCTTATATATGAAAAAAATTAATGATCCATGGGATTAATGGGAGATTAACAGAGTAGTTCACATAAATGTATCACGGAATTAGACGAATGTGCAACACCTACGTATCTTTATTTGAAGATTTTTTGCCAACCAGTGACTCACAGTTCAAAATCGTGAATAAATAAGACACTGAAAACTGTGTTAATGAGTCCCTTAGTCTGGAAGGTGGTGTTCAGTACTATGATCTTGATTAAGCTGAAGGAAAGGGACGAAAATAAGATGTTATATACTGCATTCAGATGTGCTGAAGCACTTGAAGGCACGCCTCCTTGACTGCTTCACCTCACCTTACTCCAGAATATAAGCGCTTGAGATTAATAAAGACTAAGCTACATCAATGACATGCTATTATTTAGAAAGCCCCTTGTTACGGTGAGCATTTCGCTAGTCCACTAACACCCAGGTACCCATTTTAAACTAATGGGTGAACAGGGACAGCTAGTGTTTGATGGAAACACTAGCTGTTTTCCAGCCATACCGGAGGAGATTCGATCTCCGGACCTCAGAGTGTGAGCTGAGTGCGCTAGGCTAAGCACGAGGCGTACATATTCTCATATCAAACTGAGTCGAAATTCGATTTTTTTATATTTAATTTCTTAATCTTAATTCGTTTGATATATCTTACGAAAATTAAAATATATTCTGCATAATTTTAATTGGTTCTATGTATTTTTTATATTGAAATTGTTTTTAATTTATGGAAAAAGCTTATCTCGTTTTTTTTGATTGACTGGCAACAGTCAATAATGTTTCTTTAGCAATAACCACAATTGTATACACAGTCATCTAGTGGAGTAATCATCATATTTATTTATTAATACTGAGTAGCATACAGATCAAAGATCTGCAGCATTTTAATGATCTCCTGAACATAATTACCTGCAGAATATATTAATCTATTATATTTATATTTTATGCTTACGTTCATAATTTATTACTGACATTAATGTTTCTTCTGAATATGATTTTACTTATATGCATGACAACTTTGGAAATTGTTTTCATCTCTGGTATCTGCCCTGGAATGGCTTTTGCTGGTATCATACCAGAGGGGAATGACTACTAATACAGCCATCCCATGGGAATGACTATTACTCGAACAATGCTCTGTAAATGGCTACTACTAGAACTTTTAAATAGGAATGGCTGCTTTTCAAACCACCCTTTAGAATGACAAATGCTGAAACCATGCTCTGCTTGAGCCATGCTCGGTAAATGATTACTGCTCTAACCATGCCCTGTGCATGACTACTTCTGGTGCAATCACTCGGGAATGACATCTACTGGAGCCATTCCTGGGAATGACTACTGCTGGACAAATACTTTGTGAATGACTATTGCTGGAACCTTGATCTGAGAATAACTATAAATGGAACTATGTCGGTTAATGATCACTGCTGGAACCGTCCCTTGGGAATGACTACTGCTGGAACCGTCCCTTGGGAATGACTACTGCTGGACGCATTCCTTGGGATTTATTACTGTTTAAGTCATGCACTGCGTATGAATACCACTGGAATCATCACTTGGGAATGACTATTGCTAGAGCCATCGCTTGGGAATGATTTCTGCTGGAACCATTCCTTGGGACTACTGCTGGAACCAACACTTTGGAATGACTAGTGCTGGATCCATCTCTTGGGAATGACTACTCCTGGAGCTATCTCTTGGGAATTATTTCTGCTCGAACCATTCCTTGATATGATGACTGCTGGAGTTATCTCTTGGTAATGACTACTGCTGGAGCCATCGCTTGGGAATGACTACTGCTGGATGCAGTATGCTGTTAGTGACTCCTGTTGTTGCCACTCACAGGAAATGACTCCTGTTTGAGCAATTCCCTGGGAATGATTCCAAATGTTACCATCCTCTGACAATGACCTCTGTTTGAGCCATCCTCTAGGACTGACGATTGCTTGCTCAGACTCCTACTGGATGCATCCTGATGTTATATTCCCTGAGAAATGATAACTGATTCCATTTATAAGGATGGAGAGGCAGTTCCCTCCCTGAAATTACTGATAGGTTCTACTAAAAGAACTTATCGTGAGGAAAACCCTCTTATAAAGTCCTGGAATGGGTACTTATATGACGAGATCAACGTTATTCTGTTTTTATCACTTTTTAATGTTTTTACTACGCTTTTTCATTAGTTCTTGTTTGCTCCCTCTGAAGCTTTTGAAACTGTGAGGTTCCTTCAAAAATGTGCTTGAAATATTAAAATTAAATATATTTCTATTTTTAATGTACACTTCTGTGATGCCTTGTAGTGCATTTTGCTCACGAGGAAATTAATGATGTAGTTCTTAGGAAAATTAACATGTTATGACCCACCATGAACGCCGAAAGTTACACGGTATATCAAGCTTTAAGACCTTATCAGCAGGCAATGTGCGCGAGATAAAATGTGCCTTAATCAGGAGGCATTCACAGACTTACGATGCAAGACTTTAGGCAAGAGTGAGAGGAAATAGCAAGAAAATCATGATAAAAAAAACTCAGTAAAATAGAGACAGACAGACAGAGATTCACTTTTGTTTGGCCATCAGTGTGGCTTCAGGAAAGGTCATTCAGCTGCTGATCTGTTGTTAATCCTCTTCACTCTGTAGCACCAGTTGCTGGGATGAACCCAAGATTAGCTGTGTAGTAGCACTGACTTTGCTGGTGCTTTCTTCCTATTAATGCACCAGAAACTCTTGTCAAGAACCGCAAGCACTATGAGTCGCCAGCTTGGCACTATGAGTCGCCAGCTTGGCACTATGATCGCCAGCTTGGCACTGTGCCTCTTATTGATTACCTGCTTGTGGGAAGGATCTAAAAATGTGATAAAGTGTTCTAACAATTGTTTTTATACGAAAAATAGTGAATAATTTAGGCAACATTCTGATGCTTTCTTTATACTATTTATTAAAGAGGTTTTATCGTAATTTTCTTATTATATGCAATGGCGTTATCATAAGGACGAACTGTTGCAAATAGCGTTATTTTGCTTATAATTGTATTTTTTGGTTTTCTGAATAATATTTTTGAGTGAATCTTTAAAAAATAAAATACAACATGACATTAATTCAGATGGTAGATGTGTGAGAGAGTGAAGAGAGACGTGTGTCATGATGTTGCTTAGCCTCGCTGCTCCCAAAGAAATTTAAAATGAAGGCCATATATGATATATTAATAATGATATATTGATGCAAAACAATACAGACTGCATGTCAACATTGATGGAGGGCCAATAATTATGTTTCGTTGCCATCAGAAGTTAATTCTCCTGTTTGCCTTGTTTCTTTATTATTTATGCCTATTTTCTTATGAGGTTTACACATATTGTTCAGATGTTAAGTTTATACAAATTTACATTTACAATATAATGATATTTATGTTTAGCATTTATTTGGTCAGGTAAAGAATACCGCAATATCTTAGGTGTTTCAAATTTTTCTGAAAGGTTAGCAAGTGTTTCCATACCAAAAATCGTTATTTTTTCTCTATATTTTTAGGTGAATTTTATAATTGTGACCATCTTAATTTACAATAAAAAAAGGGTGTGAAATCGGAAAATTATTTATTTTTTATCACATTTTTGTATCGTGCCCTCTCAAGGGAGACCACTAAGCATAGTCCCAATGGCGGTGTTCCACATGGACGTGTGCTTGGTTCATTGTTCTCTGTGGTAGTGTTCCACATGGTCGTGTGCTTGGTTCATTGTTCTCTGTGGCAGTGTTCCACATGGTCGTGTGCTTGGTTCATTGTTCTCTGTGGTAGTGTTCCACATGGTCGTGTGCTTGGTTCATTGTTTTCTATAGCGGTATTCCACATGGTCGTGTGCTTGGTTCATTGTTCTCTGTGGCAGTGTTCCACATGGTCGTGTGCTTGGTTCATTGTTCTCTGTGGCAGTGTTCCACATGGTCGTGTGCTTGGTTCATTGTTCTCTGTGGTAGTGTTCCACAAGGTCGTGTGCTTCGTTCATTGTTCTCTGTGGCAGTGTTCCACATGGTCGTGTGCTTGGTTCATTGTTCTCTGTGGTAGTGTTCCACATGGTCGTGTGCTTGGTTCATTGTTCTCTGTGGCAGTGTTCCACATGGTCGTGTGCTTGGTCATTGTTCTCTGTGGTAGTGTTCCACATGGTCGTGTGCTTGTTCATTGTTCTCTGTGGCAGTGTTCCACAAGGTCGTGTGCTTGGTCATTGTTCTCTGTGGCAATGTTCCACATGGTCGTGTGCTTGGTTCATTGTTCTCTGTGGCAGTGTTCCACATGGTCGTGTGCTTGGCTCATTGTTCTCTGTGGCAGTGTTCCACAAGGTCGTGTGCTTGGTTCATTGTTCTCTGTGGCAATGTTCCACATGGTCGTGTGCTTGGTTCATTGTTCTCTGTGGCAGTGTTCCACATGGTCGTGTGCTTGGCTCATTGTTCTCTGTGGCAGTGTTCCACATGGTCATGTGCTTGGCTCATTGTTCTCTGGGAGTGTTCCATATGGTCGTGTGCTTGGTTCATTGTTCTCTGTGGCAATGTTCCCCATGGTCGTGTGCTTGGTTCATTGTTCTCTGTGGCAATGTTCCACATGGTCGTGTGCTTGGTTCATTGTTCTCCGTGGCAGTGTTCCACATGGTCGTGTGCTTGGTTCATTGTTCTCTGTGGCAGTGTTCCACATGGTCGTGTGCTTGGTTCATTGTTCTCTGTGGCAGTGTTCCACATGGTCGTGTGCTTGGTTCATTGTTCTCTGTGGCAGTGTTCCACATGGTCGTGTGCTTGGTTCATTGTTCTCTGTGGCAGTGTTCCACATGGTCGTGTGCTTGGTTCATTGTTCTCTGTGGCAGTGTTCCACATGGTCGTGTGCTTGGTTCATTGTTCTCTGTGGCAGTGTTCCACAAGGTCGTGTGCTTGGTTCATTGTTCTCTGTGACAGTGTTCCACAAGGTCGTGTGCTTGGTTCATTGTTCTCTGTGACAGTGTTCCACAAGGTCGTGTGCTTGGTTCATTGTTCTCTGTGACAGTGTTCCACATGGTCGTGTGCTTGGTTCATTGTTCTCTGTGGCAGTGTTCCACATGGTCGTGTGCTTGGCTCATTGCTCTCTGTGGCAGTGTTCCACATGGTCGTGTGCTTGGTTCATTGTTCTCTGTGGCAGTGTTCCACATGGTCGTGTGCTTGGTTCATTGTTCTCTGTGGCAGTGTTCCACATGGTCGTGTGCTTGGCTCATTGCTCTCTGTGGCAGTGTTCCACATGGTCGTGTGCTTGGTTCATTGTTCTCTGTGGCAGTGTTCCACATGGTCGTGTGCTTGGTTCATTGTTCTCTGTGGCAGTGTTCCACATGGTCGTGTGCTTGGCTCATTGTTCTCTGTGGCAGTGTTCCACATGGTCGTGTGCTTTGCTCATTGTTCTCTGTGGTAGTGTTCCACAAGGTCGTGTGCTTGGTACATTGTTCTCTGTGGCAGTGTTCCACAAGGTCGTGTGCTTGGTACATTGTTCTCTGTGGCAGTGTTCCACAAGGTCGTGTGCTTGGTACATTGTTCTCTGTGGCAGTGTTCCACATGATCGTGTGCTTGGCTCATTGTTCTCTGTGGCAGTGTTCCAAATGGACGTTTGTTTGGTTCTTTGTTAAGGAATATCTACTTTAATGAGCTTAAACTCATCCCAGAATCCCATGCGTGTGCAGATGACTGTACGCTGATATTTACTTATCCATGAAAGAAAATCCCAAAAGCTCTCAGTTACGTCCCTGACCAGCTTACAGCTGTATCAGCCTCTGGAAAATGATGAATAATTGGTTCATATCCTTGGAGTGAAATTTAATTTCAAACTAATTATGAAGAACCACGTAGTAAAACATGCAGATGAGGCTGCTAGGATAGTTACAGCACTTAGCTATATCTATCATCTGCTCAATTGTAGAGGCTGCAGTGCACTGTTCGAGGCACAAGTGCACTCACACCTGTATGCTCCACGTTTTTGGACTGCCCGCTCCTCTCTCATCTATGATTCCATGACAGAAAAGAGAACAAAGCAAAAGAACTTATCTCTTACCTGGACCCAACCTGGACAGATGAGTCATTTCAGCAAAGCCTTCATCACCTGAGGGATGCGGGAAGCTTTACACTTATCTACAGAACCAATATTGTTACAGTACTATACTTGACTCCACTTTGTGAGCTGCGAGAAGAAAGCTTCTACAAAACAAGATAGGGAGCAAACACCAATTACACTTTGGCAGTATCTTACTTAAGAAATCCACTTCATCTGAAATAATTGATTCCTAGGATGATTCGAGGCTGGAACATGTTCGTTCCTTATAATGACATCTATGAATTTAAGGTCAGTTCATTAAATGAAATAGCTGGCCCACAGATGGCTCCAATTTCACCCAATTCGACATTTGTACGTCTCATAGCAATAAAAAGGGTTTCAAATGAGTTGATGTAGGTAACAGCTCTTAGTTGCAAATAATACCAGGAACACCTAACTCTGTAAAACCCTTTCATGTATAAAAATGAGAGAGATTTACACTGCAAGCAATAATACAAATCTTACCCTAGTTTTTTATATATTTTTTATCACCCTAGTACTCATTACATTTTTGTGTTATTATAATGGTATACTTTGATACTTCAATTTTATTTAAGCTCCTTTTTTATACATAATACGAATCACTGTTTACATCGCAATTAATACTTCAAATAGATAATCTTTAGCTTGTCAGTCAACAACAACACTAGTTATTTTTATATTTGTTTTTACCATTTCTTCGTTATATATTTCCTCTTCACATTTTAATGTTCTTCCCAAATACTTTATAGAAGTTTACATTGTATCATCTAACTTACTCTAACTAACAGTCTATCTCATAATAGCAGTTATATTCATATATTTTAATATTTAAACTACTTTATTATAACTGTGTACCTCAGAACATTGTTTTTATTTTAATAACTCATTTTACTTTCTTATTCCAAGTTACAATTTACTTTATCGTAGCTTTGTGCTTCTGTACAACGTCTTTATTTTCATAAATAATTTTGCATTTTTATACTATAAGTTCCTTGTACTTTTATACTTAGTCTCCAATTTTATGACAATTTTTTTTAATAACAGTTATATTATCTAATTACTTGATATCTCGTCCCACCCCACTGCTGATATTACTAGTGCACAGTTACTGATATCTTTACTTCATCCTCCTTCCCTTTACATGTCCTAAACAGTGCTGATACTGACCTTGATTTGAATATCTTGTATCGAAGTGAAAATCAATATTTTTCTTAAAATAACTACACATCGAGCAAAAGCTTTTCTCAGCAGGACTAAGAATATATCAATGTTACAATATTAGATCCCAGGGTAAGGCACTTGGATGACCTCTTACAGCTCTTAGATTCTTCAAATGCAAAGTATATATTTTATTATTCTTACCGAAACTTGGCTTAATCATGACACGAAAGACATCTTAACCTGGGATTTCTTAAGAATTATAGGTGATAATTTATTGGGTATTGTGTTACTATTTGTAGACAATATCATTTCTAAATTATTTAATAAATCGCGAAGCAATTTTACCTCGTTCCAATACGTATTATGGATCATAAATTAAACCCTTTTATTTATCCGGGGTCCCAGACTATTCAAGTATCTTCACTAGGTGCCAGATCAACCAGGCTGTGACGGATATGTGGGTTAGCGGGCCTTGATCAGCAACAGCCTGGTTGACCAGGCAAGCACCAGACGAGCCAGGCCCATGGCCGGGCTCAGAGACTACAAAAACTCTCAAAACTCTTCAAAGGTATATCAAAGGAATATTGAGCAACATCTAGCAGAGTCAAGAAACAATGAACCGTGGTAGAGGATCTCCTAAGACTTGCACGAGTGGAACTCTTAATGGCAGGTGTGGAAAAAAGGTTAATTAAACCCACCCCTTCCCACGGTAGCAATCAACTCGGTTAAACTATCAAATCCCTGCATTTACAAGTTTTATACATTTCAGTATTTTATGCAGGCATATTTATTACGACGCGTTTAAAATTAATGTTTTGAAAATCAATCCGATGATTAGTTGAGAGGAGAATGGAAATATTGTTAGCTCTATTTCGGCATAAAATAATATAGAAGTAATATTTTATCTGAAAATCAAGTAAAATCGCAAAGGAGAATTAATTCCGAATTTTTATCAGAATCCGACATTTTTTATAAGTCGCGGGTATTCACACAGATGTTATTGGAAATCCAAGGGTTCGTGGCCAATTGAAGGTCAAAGAGACACCAAATTTATTAAGAAACCACGAGATGTGCGACCGTCATACAAAAATGAAATGTGGTTGATTCCCTATTAGGTAAATGTTTATATTCATTGTATTTAAATGGTTTTGTTTAGTAGATGAGATAAGAGGGTGAGGGGTAAGATGGCTCAACGTATTTTGTTTGTGAGTAGCGACGTCTTTCCATATAATATGTAATCCATTTTCATCAATAAGCCTTATACACGTATTACACTGGATGAGAGCAACAACCCATAGAGTACTACCGTCCTGATAAATAGATACATGTGCAACACTTAGGAATCTTTAATGAGGAAACGTTTCGCCACACAGTGGTTTCATCAGTCCAATATAAAGCAGGAAGGTATAAGGAGAGGAGGAGTTTGAGGTAATCAGTCCCTTAGCCTGGAATCAATGTGTTCAGTCCATCAGTCTTGTAGGAAGTACAGCACTGGGTCAGAGAAGTGGCTTATATACTGTAGTCAGGTGAGTCGAAGCAGGAGGCGGCGGGATCACAGTGGAACAACGCACTAGTGTAAGTAGGTCTTCGTCCAAAGGTTGGACAAGTATTGAAGAATTCCTTGTACCAAGATCCCAAGATGTTGCTGGGTCAGACAGGAATGTAGAGGAATGGTTCAGAGAACCGACAAGTTGATAAATTAGACACACATGCAATGTGAACCATTCATCTACATTCCTGTCTGACACAACAACATCTTGGGATCTTGGTACAAGGAATTCTTCAATACTTGTCCAACCTTTGGACGAAGACCTACTTACACTAGTGCGTAGTTCCACTGTGATCCCGCCGCCTCCTGCTTCCACTCACCTGTCTACAGTATATAAGCCACTTCTCTGACCCAGTGCTGTACTTCCTACAAGAGTGATGGACTGAACATATCAATTCCAGGCTGAGGGACTGATTACCTCAAACTTCTCCTCTCCTTATACCTTCCTGCTTTGTATTGGACTGATGAAGCCACTGTGTGGCGAAACGTTTCCTAATTAAAGATACCCAAGTGTTGCATATGTGTCATTAATTTAATCAACTTGTCTCATAAACACGAAAGATAACAGGTATATTTTGCTATTTCTACTTCTATTTAGGTCACACTACACATGCATATACACGCATATGTATAAACACTCATTGGGATTTTCTACTCTTCTCTTAATAGTTCTAGTTCTTATTAATTTTCCTTTCATCTTCTAAGGGAAGTGGAAAATAATCCTTCCTCAGTAAGAAATGCGTACAGTAAAAGGCAACTAAAATGCCAGAAGCAAAGGGATAATAACCCGTGATCCTGTATAAATTATACTGAACAAAAGAAGAAAAACACAATAAAGATGGGATGTTTGAATGTGCGTGTATGTAGTACAGATGATAAGAAAGATATGATTGCCAATGTTAGGAATGAAAAGATACTGGACGTCCTGGCTTTAAGCAAAATAAAGCTGGAGGGTGCAGGGGAGTTTCAGTAGGGAGAAATAAATGGGATTACGTCAGATTTATTTGAGAGAATTAGAGCTAAGTAAGGAGTAGCAGTAATGTTGAAGGATCAGTTATCACAAGAAAATAGTGAATATAAACGTATAAATTCATAGATTATATGGATTAAAAATTGGTTGAGATGGAAAAAGTGTGTTTTTGTAAGTGTTTATGCATCTAGAGAAGGAGTGTAGAGGAAAGAGAAAGAATTTGGGAGATGTTTAGGAAGTTTAGAACCAAGTGAGAGAGAAATTGTGGTAGGAGACCTGAATGTTGAAGTGAGAGAAATGGTTGAATATGGAATAGTAAGTAAGTTTGAGGTGCCTGGGGTAAATGATAATATGCGGCCTTTGATTGATCTTTGTATAGAAAGAGGATTCAAAATAGATAATACATATTTTAAGAAAAAAAGATGAATAAGTATACGAGATATGATTTAGGGCATAATACCACAATGCACTCCTGACTCGTGATGTCACTTGCACTCCTGACTCGTGATGTCACTTGCACTCCTGACTCGTGATGTCGCTTGCACTCCTGACTCGTGATGTCACTTGCACTCCTGACTCATGATGTCGCTTGCACTCCTGACTCATGATGTCGCTTGCACTCCTGACTCATGATGTCGCTTGCACTCCTGACTCATGATGTCGCTTGCACTCTGACTCATGATGTCGCTTGCACTCTGACTCATGATGTCGCTTGCACTCCTGACTCATGATGTCGCTTGCACTCCTGACTCATGATGTCGCTTGCACTCCTGACTCATGATGTCACATGCACATCTGACTCATGATATCTCTTGCACTCCTGACTCATGATGTCACTTGCACTCTGACTCATGATGTCGCTTGCACTCCTGACTCATGATGTCGCTTGCACTCCTGACTCATGATGTCACTTGCACTCCTGACTCATGATGTCGCTTGCACTCCTGACTCATGATGTCGCTTGCACTCCTGACTCATGATGTCGCTTGCACTCCTGACTCATGATGTCGTTGCACTCCTGACTCATGATGTCGCTTGCACTCCTGACTCATGATGTCGCTTGCACTCCTGACTCATGATGTCGCTTGCACTTCTGACTCATGATGTCGCTTGCACTCCTGATTCATGATGTCGCTTGCACTCCTGACTCATGATGTCGCTTGCACTCCTGACTCATGATGTCACTTGCACTCCTGACTCATGATGTCGCTTGCACTCCTGACTCATGATGTCGCTTGCACTCCTGACTCATGATGTCGCTTGCACTCCTGACTCATGATGTCGCTTGCACTTCTGACTCATGATGTCGCTTGCACTCCTGATTCATGATGTCGCTTGCACTCCTGACTCATGATGTCGCTTGCACTCCTGACTCATGATGTCACTTGCACTCCTGACTCATGATGTCGCTTGCACTCCTGACTCATGATGTCACTTGCACTCCTGACTCATGATGTCGCTTGCACTCCTGACTCATGATGTCGCTTGCACTCCTGACTCATGATGTCACTTGCACTCCTGACTCATGATGTCGCTTGCACTCCTGACTCATGATGTCGCTTGCACTCCTGACTCATGATGTCGCTTGCACTCCTGACTCATGATGTCGCTTGCACTCCTGACTCATGATGTCGCTCACACTATTCATAAAAAAAAATTCATGTAAAAATACTTTAGTGTGAAGTAAACTTTCATACTACAAATATGTCTGTAGGAACAGACATATTTAGAGTATGAGAATTATTTGTACTATGAGAATTATACCTATAAGATAACTGATGAGTTTCAAAAATGGGTGGGTTTGTCAACATGGAATCAAGTATAGCCACCAGGCACAAGTGTGAGGTACTTCCCTTAAATTAAAATTCTCGAAAATATATTGAGTTGAAAAAGCTCATAGGGCCAACTCATATAGAGATGAAGTTTACTGCTAGAGATGGGTTTAAACATTGCAAATGCTGATGGTTCGGCTTTGGCGCATTTATATATAACAACTCATATTTTATATATATAAAACTTCTGAAACATTTATTTCCCTCACAACTAGAAACATTGGGAAGAAACATTGAAAGATGTTATTTCAGCCGACATTTTTGGTATAATTAAAAGAAATGAGGAGAAACATTCTAAGTTGATGGAAAAATATCACCTTACAGCAATACATCCTAGATAGTATCAGATGTATATTGAGATCATAAGTATATTATTAAATAAATTAAATAATATGTAGACAAGGTAATTCCTTATGCGAATGCTTTAAAACCTTTAAATTCAAATTTGAGAGAGATCCTCTGGTTGTAAATACTTGTTCAAAAAATTATTTTTAAATCCTATATTCTTGGATTGAATCAATTGTGGAAAATCCGTAGAGGCAGATTATAACTGATGAAGTTCATATGATAAGGATCGATATAAAATCGTATAAAACATACTTTCAGATGATGGTTTGAGAACTATTGGACTAAATATCAACTCAGAAAATATTGCAAATTTTGATTGCAAAATTCCATACCCATGCTAGTACATTATATTATACAACACTGAAATCTCTGGGTTTAGAATCAGAACACATAATTAGTTCCAAAATTTCGTCGATGGCACAACAGTAATTAGTAATAATTTGCAGAGTAAAATTTTAAAGAATTCTTTAGCTGTCGAGAAAAATGTCAATTTGTGCACACCATGGTGAGACGACCGCTGTTATAAATCTCGATTTAAATAGGGTAATTACTCTTCATTCAAAAGAATGAAGCATGAATTGGGAAGAGATAAATATTCCCTTGCGACATTATATAAGCCAATATGCATCTTATCTACACTTTGGATGCGACAGAAACCAGTAATAATTACTTTAAGTATATGTAAGTCTTACATAACAGGGATGGGTCATTGTGTGTCCATTTATGCATATTAAACATAAATTAATGTTCCTGGATAACTCCATCAGACCACCTGAGATGTATTCATC
The DNA here is from genome assembly GCA_009830355.1 of Cherax destructor. Classification (NCBI taxonomy): domain Eukaryota; kingdom Metazoa; phylum Arthropoda; class Malacostraca; order Decapoda; family Parastacidae; genus Cherax; species Cherax destructor. The sequence goes on from WNWK01003299.1 coordinate 127,233, forward strand.
TTTATTTGGTAAATTTATAGAAAAAACTGAAGCAAAGATAATTATATTGAGTAAATAGACGAATTTAAAATGAAAAGACTTTTACCTGTGCAGCTTAAGCCATATATTTTGAACATAAAATAAATTATAATATATGGATATTATACCAGACTTATTCCGAAATTTTAGTGAAAATAAATTTGGAAATGATCAATTTAAAATTAAATATGTTGAGTTTAAATGACTTTAAGGGATGAAATATTCTGTAATAATGAATATTCTGTTTGGAATTATCAAAATTTGTGTAAAACTCTGGAGAGAAACTAACATGACGTTGAGTAGGGGGAACCTAAAAGAAAATAGACCTATCCAGAGGCTTATTTGAGGAATATACTAATATAAAATTTGAGTAAGAAGTATAGCTTATTCGAGTTTTTGCCTGAATTTATCATTATACACGATGACTCCCAGCACCAACACCGCTCCTACATCCCCATCATCAATGGGTGTTTTGTGATTCTGGTTTAGCAAAATCAGAATGTTGTTGTTCGATGTTAAGTGCAATATAGAATGACATAGTAATATATTGTGATAAGCCTTGATTCCTTTATGTAGTTAAATTAAGGTTTGGATCACTTAGTAATGTTGCATTGAAATCTCCTCTGAATAGTGATAAGTGATGGTGTAATTTTTTAAATGAAAATAAGTGGTGGTTCACTTTTTAATGTGGCATTGAAATCTTCTTTATAGAGTATTAATAATATTTCTTTTCTATGATAGGAATGAAAGCTGACAGTATGAATTTTGCCTCTGTGATAAAAGAGAATATTTAGCGAGAGAAAGTCACCTACTCCGAATCCTCTAGCATTGTGATTCGATCGTGTTAGCACAAGATTGGTAATATTCATATCATTTATAATTTAAAATATCTGAAGGAGATGTTTTTATATAATGAGAATTCAATGATAGTTGATAGCCATATAAACAAATATTTATTGAAAATCTACAAGGTCATTTTGAAATATTTGCGCGAAAACAAACGAGGATAACTCCGTTCTGAACGTAATTAAAAGGGAGAAATCCTCATATTGTAGTGAAGCAGCAACATGGGAGTATTAGTTATAAATAATGATGTTTTTCTAAAAATATGTGCATTTGATGGCCAATATTTGATTTATCTAATCCTTGAAAAGGCTAATGTTATGATTTCCAGCAACAATCTATAAAGAAACACAAAGAAATTATAGAGACATTCACTATAATTATTTCCCCATCGACTCAGATAAATTATTCTACTGATGAAGAGAATGAATAATGATTTACGGAAGTCCCTGTCAATCGTTTAGAAAAAAATGTGGTGGCCATGAAAGAAAAATTCAAAGAAGATAATGTCGTCCTAATATTCACATAAACACAGTAGAATAACCCATGATAATTTGTTTTTTTGGCATAGCAATATATATAAATTGTTTTTACCTAGTAATTGTATAATAAAATGGTTTACCTTTTGTATATACTTACCAACTAATGTTTTCACCAACCATTGTTTAAACTTGTATACCTTATTTAGAATTGCTTACCTCTGAAATGTCTTATACACGTTTGTCCAAAACGTACATAATTATTTTACCAGTATTCTTAAAGAACAAAATTGCTTACATTTATTTGTATACAAGTAAATTTACAAAGTAATGCTTATCACAAGATGTATTGTTATATATATTATATATATTTATATTATATAATTTATAATAATTTTACTTTATATATATACATATTTTACAACTCATTTTTATACTATTATACTATATTAAATTATATTACTCTATTCTATATATTTATATATATATTATTATATATATATTATATAATATATATATATAATATATATATATATTATATATATATATATATATATATATATATATACTTTTTGAAATGTTTTATTCATGCTTATGATTTATTTCACCATTACTGAAAAATAAACCTTACTTATGTGGTTTCTGAAAGGCCCTAAAATAAACCAGGTGTGGCATTATGTAAATAAATCATAAGATTTATATGTGAACCAACTGAAGAATGTCATTTCCTTGTGAATAAATGAAATAAGGGTGATAATGAATCAGTGTATGGAATGCAACCCTCTTACCACACCAGTTAAAAACCACAGTTACTGAGTTATGTTAAGAAACTCATTTTTACACAGTGGAAATCCAACGTGATGCGAGAGGGTATATGGGAACATGGGTGAGAGAGTATGTGGAAACATGGGTGAGAGAGTATGTGGAAACATGGGTGAGAGAGTATGTGGGAGCATGGGTGAGAGAGTATGTGAGAGCATGGGTGAGAGAGTATGTGGGAGCATGGGTGAGAGGGTATGTGGGAGCATAGGTGAGAGAGTATGTGGGAGCATGGGTGAGAGGGTATATTGGAGCATTGGTGAGAGGGTATATGGAAGCATGGGTGAAAGGTATGGGAGCATGGGTGAGAGGGCATGTGGGAGCATGGGTGAGAGGGTATGTGGGAGCATGGATCAAGGGGTATATGGGAGCATGGATAAGAGGGTATATGGGAGCATGGGTGAGAGGTACGTGGGAGCATGGGTGAGAGGGTATGTGGGAGCATGGGTGAGAGGGTATGTAGGAACATAGGTGAGAGGGTATGTGGGAGCATGGAAGAGAGGGTAAGTGGGAGCATGAGTGACACGGTATTTTGGAGCATAGGTGAGAGGGGTATATGGGAGCATAGGTGAGAAGGTATGTGGTAGCATGGGTGAGATGCTATGTGGGAGCATGGGTGAGAAGGCATGTGTGAGCATGGGTGAGAGAGTATGTGGGAGCATGGGTGAGAGGGTATATGGGAGCATAGGTGAGAGGGCATATGGGAGCATGGGTGAGAGGGTACGTTGGAGCATGGGTGAGAGGGTATGTAGTAGCATAAGTGAGAGGGTATGTGGGAGAATGGGTGAGAGGGTATGTGGGAGAATGGATGAGAGGATATATGGGAGCATGGGTGAGACGGTATGTGGGAGCATTAGTGAAAGAGGTATGTGGGAGCATGGGTGAGAGGGTATATGGTAGCATTGGTGAGAGGGGTATGTGGGAGCATGGGTGAGAGGGTATGTGGGAGCATGGGTGAGAGGGTATGTGGAGCATGAGTGAGAGGGTATGTGGAAACATGGGTGAGGTGGTATGTGGGAGCATGGGTGAGAGTTGTATGTGGGAGCATGGGTGAGAGGGTATATTGGAGCATGCGTGAGAGGGTATATGGGAGCATGGGTGAGAGGGAATATGGGGCATGGGGAGAGAGGTATGTGGGAGCATGGGTGAGAGGGATTGGGAGCATGGGTGAGAGGGGTATGAGGGAGCATGGATCAGAGGGTATATGGGAGCATGGGTAAGAGGGTATATGGGAGCATGGGTGAGAGGGTACTGTGGGAGCATGGGTAAGAAGGAATGTGGGAGCATGGGTGAGAGGGTATGTAGGAACATAGGTGAGAGGGTATGTGGGAGCATGGGTGAGAGGGTATGTGGGAGAATAAAGACAGGTAATATGGGAGCATGGGTGAGAAGGTATGTGGTAGCATGGGTGAGATGCTATGGGTGAGAAGGTATGTGGGAGCATGGGTGAGAGGGTATGTGGGAGCATGGGTGAGAGGGTGTTGGGAGCATGGGTGAGAGGGTATATGGGAGCATGGATGAGAAGGTATGTGGGAGCATGGGTGAGAGGGCATGTGGGAGAATGGATGAGAGGGTATTTGTTAGCATGGGTGAGACGGTATGTGGGAGCATGGGTGAGAGAGGTATGTGGGAGTAGGGGTGAGAGGGTATGGGGAAGCATGGGTGAGAGGAGTATGTGGGAGCATGGATGAGAGGGTATGTGGGAACATGGGTGAGAGGGTATGTGGGAGCATGGGTGAGAGGGTATGTGGGAGCATGGTTGAGAGGGTATGTGGGAGCATGGGTGAGAGTGTATGTGGGAGCATGAGTGAGAGGGTATGTGGGAGCTTGGGTGAGAGGGTATATGGAAGCATGGGTGAGAAGGTATGTGGGAGCATGGGTGAGAGGGAATGTGGAGCATGGGTGAGAGGGTATGTAGTAGCATAGGTGAAAGGGTATGATGGAGCATGGGTGAGAGGGAATGTGGGAGCATGGGTGAGAGAGTATGTGGGAGCATAGGTGAGAGGGTATGTGGGAGCATGGGTGAGAGTGGTATGTGGAGCATGGGTGAGAGGGATGTGGAGCATGGGTGAGAGTGTATGTGGAGCATGGTGAGAGGGTATGTGGGAGCATGGGTGAGAGGGTATGTGGGAGAAGGATGAGGAGGGTATGTGGGACATGGGTGAGAGTGTATGTGGGAGCTTGGGTGAGAGAGGTATGTGGGAGATGGGTGAGAGGGTGTGGGAAGCATGGGTGAGAGAGTATGTGGGAGCATGGATGAGAGGGTATGTGGGAACATGGGTGAGAGGGTATGTGGGAGCATGGGTGAGAGGTATTGGGAGCATGGGTGAGAGGGTATGTGGGAGCATGGGTGGAGAGTGGTATGTGGGAGCATGGGTGAGAAGGACGATGGGAGCATGGGTGAGAGAGGCTGTGGGAGATGGATGAGAGGGATTGGGTGCATGGATGAGAAGGCATGTGGGAGAATGGATGAGAGGTATGTGGGAGCATGGATGAGAGGGCTATGTGTGAGCATGGGTGAGAGTGGTATGTGGGAGCAGGGTGAGAGGGATGTGGGAGCATGGGTGAGAGAGTATGTGGGAGCATGGGTGAGAGTGGTATGTGGGAGCATGGGTGAGAATGTACGTGGGAGCATGGGTGAGAGGGCATGTGGGAGAATGGATGAGAGGGTATGTGGGAGCATGGGTGAGACGGTATGTGGGAGCATTGGTGAGAGAGGTATGTGGGAGAGGGTGAGAGGGTATGGGGAAGCATGGGTGAGAGGGTATGTGAGAGCATGGATGAGAGGGTATGTGGGATCATGGGTGAGAGAGTATGTGGAGCATGGGTGAGAGGGTATGTGGAGCATGGTTGAGAGGTATGTGGGAGCATGGGTGAGAGTTGTATGTGGAGCATGGGTGAGAGGGTATGTGGGAGCTTGGGTGAGAGGGTATATGGAAGCATGGGTGAGAAGGTATGTGGGAGCATGGGTGAGAGGAAATGTGAGAGCATGGGTGAGAGGGTATGTAGAAGCATAGGTGAAAGGGTATGTGAGAGCATGGGTGAGAGGGTATGTGGGAGAATGGATGAGAGGGTATGTGGGAGCATGGATGAGAGGGTATGTGGGAGCATGGGTGAGAGTGGTATGTGGGAGCATGGGTGAGAGGGTATGTGGGAGCATGGGTGAGAGTGGTATGTGGGAGCATATGAGAGGGTATGTGGGAGCATGAGTGAGAGGGGTATGTGGGAGCATGGGTGAGAGGGTATGTGGAGCATGGGTGAGAGTGGTATGTGGGAGCATGGTGAGAGGGTCTGTTGGGAGAATTGGATGAGATCATGGGAACAGGGTGAAAGCTATAGTGAGATACAGGTGAGAGATATGTGGGAGATGATAAGAGTATGTTTGGAGCATGGATGAGAGGGTATGTTGGAGCATGGTGAGATGGTATGTGGGAGCATGGTGAGAGGGTATGTGGGAGCATGGTGAGAGTGGTATGTGGGAGCATGGGTGAGAGGGTATGTGGGAGCATAAGTGGGAGGGTATGTGGGAGTATGGATGAGAGGGTATGTAGGAGCATGCGTGAGAAGGTATGTGGGAGCATGGGTGAGAGGGTATATGAGAGCATGGGTGAGAGAGTATATGGGAGCATGGGAGGGAGGGTACGTGGGAGTATGAGTGAGAGGGAATGTGGGAGCATGGGTTAGAGGGTATGAAGGAGCATAGGTGAGAGGGTATGTGACAGCATAAGTGAGAGGGTATCTGAGAGCATTGGTGAGAGGGGTATGTGGAAGCATGGGTGAGAGGGTTTGTGGGAACATGGGTGAGAGTGGTATGTGGGAGCATGGGTGAGAGGGTAGGTGGGAACATGGGTAAGAGGGTATGTGGGAGCATGTGTGAGAGTTGTATGTGGGAGCATGGGTGAGAGTTGTATGTGGGAGCATGGGTGAGAGTTGTATGTGGGAGCATGGGTGAGAGTTGTATGTGGGAGCATGGGTGAGAGTTGTATGTGAGAGGATGGGTGAGATGGTATGTGCGAGTATGGGTGAGAGGGTATGTGAGCATGGGTGAGAGTTTTATGTGGGAGCATGGGTGAGAGTGGTATGTGGGAGCATATGTGAGAGGGTATGTGGGAGCATGTGTGAGAGTTGTATGTGGGAGTATGGGTGAGAAGGGTCTGTTTCGGTCCGACTTGCACCATTAGCATGTCACATCATCAACAAAGCTTCAATAATCTTATCCCTAGTTACTGTTATATTACAAAGTTTGAATATTTTTATCTAGAGTATATTTCTTTCTGTCCAGGTTAGTTATTCTTTAAATTTGCTCCATTTACTTGAAAAATCTTTCAGATTTCTCAATGAATCTTTTTCAACTTGAATTTCATAGAACGTTATGCTTTTCTTATACATTTGTAACTTCTCTTAAATATGAATGTACTGATTTATGGGACGACCAACTCCTTTTCCATACAATTAAAAATATATCTTCCTCTCTCCTAAAAGATGCTGGCATTCGTCTTCGTTTATTTTGGATAATTTATCTTAAATAATTTTTCCATATAGGGAATATATGATCTTTTAGGTTGCAGGGGTCGAGTCACAACTCCTGGCCCGGCTTCTTCACTTGTCGCTACTAGGTCACTCTTCCTGCTCCATGAGCTTTGTCACACCTCTTCTTCTGTGTGTGTACTCACCTAATTGAACTCACCTAATTGTGGTTGCCTGGGTCGAGTTATAGCTCTGGCCAAGGACTGACCCCTGCGGTACACCGCACGTCACAGGCGCCCACTGTGATACCTCATCACGCACCATGACCCGTTGGAAATAAATGGTATAAAATACCGACAAAATGGAAAAATAACACATAAGCAGTATAATGTGATCCTTTATTGACAACGTTTCGCCCATGCAGTTGGCTTTATCGAGTCACAAACAGATCTGTTTGTGACTCGATAAAGCCCACTGCGTGGGCGAAACGTTGGCAATAAATGATCACAATATACTGCATATGTGTATATTTTTCCACCATGACCCGTTGTTGCCTCCCTGTGAGGTATTCCCTGATCCATTCCAGTGCCCTTCCTGTTATACACGCTTGGTCTTCCAACTTCTTTACTAATATCATATGAGGAACTGTGTCGAAGGCCTTCCTGCAGTCCTGGAAAATGCAGTCAACCAACCCTTCTCTCACTTGTCTTTTCTCTGTTACTTTATCATAGAACTCCAGGAGGTTTGTTACACAGGATTTGCCTTCCCTGAATCCGTGCTGTCTGGCGTTGATTATCCTGTTCAGCTCCAGATGCTCCATCATTCTTTTCCTGATGATTTTCTCCAAGACTTTGCACACTATACACGTAAGTGACACTGGTCTATGGTTTAGTGCCTCTTTTCTGTCTCCTCTTTTAAAGATGGGGACTACATTGGCCTTTTTCCATACCTCAGGTAGCTGCCCAGTTTCAAGGGATGTGTTGAATATTATGGTAAGTGGCACACTCAGAACCTCAGCTCCTTCCCGTAGGACCCACGGGTAGATATTAGCCGGACCCATCGCTTTTGAGGTATCAAGGTCACTGAGTAACTGCTTCACCTCCTCCTCAGTTGTGTGTATGCCCTCCAGCACTTGATACATCCCTTGTTGGTGATGCACCCCGTCCTGTCTACCCAGCTGCCTTCCTGCCTCCACTGTGAATACTTTCTTAAACCTCGAGTTGAGCTCCTCACATACCTCTTGATCATTACTTGTGAGTTCCTCATCTTCTCTCCTCAGCCTTATCACCTGGTCCTTGACTGTTGTCTTCCTTCTGATGTGACTGTACATCAGTTTCGGGTCAGACTTGACTTTCGATGCTATGTCATTTTCGTACTGTTTCCGGGCCTCCCTCCATACCTGTGCATACTCGTTTCTAGCTCTTCGACTAATTTCTTTGTTTACTGGGGTTCTTTGCCTTCTGTACCTTTTCCATTCTCTGACACTCTGAGTCTTTGCCTCCCTGCACCTTTGGGTAAACAAGGGGCTCTTTCTGGCCTTCCCAGTTAATCTTTTTCCTTTGGGTATAAACCATTCCTCTGCCTCCTTGCACTTTGTCGCTACGTATTCCATCATTTCATTTACTGACTGTACTTCCATTTCCCTTTCCCACTGAACCTCCTACAGGAAATTCCTCATACCCGTGTAATTCCCTATTTTATAGTCTGGTATGTCTCTTTCAGCACCGTTTTCCCTCTCGACCTGTAGCTCTACAATGTACTCAAAGCTCAGCACCATATGTCCTCGATATCTGAGCTATTCAGGGTGAATACAAGGTCCAGCCTTGCTGGTTCGTCCTCTCCTCGATCTCTGGTCGTGTCCCTGACATGTTGGTGCATCAGGTTTTCCAGTACCACGTCCATCATCTTGGCTCTCCAAGTTTCTGGACCCCCCGTGGATCTTGGTTCTCCCAGTGTGTGTGTGTGTGTGTGTGTGTGTACTCACCTATTTGTACTCACATATTTGTGGTTGCAGGGGTCGAGTCATAGCTCCTGGCCCCGCCTCTTCACTGATTGCTACTAGGTCCTCTCTCTCCCTGCTCCATGAGCTTTATCAAACCTAGTCTTAAAACTATGTATGGTTCCTGCCTCCACTATGTCGCTTTCTAGGCTATTCCACTTCCTGACAACTCTATGACTGAAGAAATACTTCCTAACATCCCTTTGACTCCTAGGAGTCTTCAACTTCCAATTGTGACCCCTTGTTTCTGTGTCCCCTCTCTGGAACATCTTGTCTCTGTCCACCTTATCTATTCCTCGCAGTATTTTATATGTCGGTATCATGTCTCCCATAACCCTCCTGTCCTCTAGTGTCGTCAGGCCGATTTCCCTTAACCTTTCTTCGTAGGACAATCCCCTTAGCTCTGGGACTAGTCTTGTTGCAAACCTTTGCACTTTCTCTAATTTCTTGACGTGCTTGACCAGGTGTGGGTTCCAAACTGGTGCTGCATACTCCAGTATGGGCCTGACGTATATGGTGTACAGAGTCTTGAATGATTCCTTAGTGAGGTATTGGAACGCTATTCTTAGGTTTGCCAGCCGCCCGTATGCTGCAGCAGTTATCTGATTGATGTGTGCCTCAGGAGATGTGCTCGGTATTATACTCACCCCAAGATCTTTTTCTTTGAGTGAGGTTTGCAGTCTTTGGCCACCTAGACTATACTCTGTCTGCGGTCTTCTTTGCCCTTCCCCGATATTCATGACTTTACATTTGGCAGGGTTAAATTCAAGGAGCCAGTTACTGGACCAGGCTTGTAGCCTGTCCAGGTCTCTTTGTAGTCCTGCCTGATCCTCGATTGATTTGATTCTTCTCATTAACTTCACATCATCTGCAAACAGGGACACTTCTGAGTCTATCCCTTCCGTTATGTCATTCACATATATCAAAAACAGTACAGGTCCTAGGACTGACCCTTGTGGAACTCCACTCGTCACAGGTGCCCACTCTGACACCTCGTCACGTATCATGACTCGTTGTTGCCTCCCTGTCAGATATTCTCTGATCCATTGCAGTGCTTTTCCTGTCACGTGTGCCTTATCCTCTAGCTTTTGCATTAACCTCTTGTGAGGAACTGTGTCGAACGCCTTCTTGCAGTCCAAAAAAATGCAGTCTATCCACCCCTCTCTCTCGTGTCTTACTACTGTTACCTTGTCATAAAACTCCAGTAGGTTTGTGACACAGGATTTTCCTTCCCTGAAACCGTGCTGGTTGTCGTTTATAAGCTTGTGTCTTTCTAGGTGCTCCACCGCTCTCCTCCTGATAATCTTCTCCATGACTTTGCATACTATACACGTCAGTGACACAGGTCTGTAGTTTAATGCCTCGTGTCTGTCTCCTTTCTTAAAAATTGGGACTACATTTGCCATCTTCCACGCCTCAGGTAGTTGCCCAGTTTCAATGGATGTGTTGAAGATTTGTGTTAGTGGCACACACAACATCTCTGCTCCCTCTCTAAGGACCCACGGAGAAATGTTGTCCGGTCCCACCGCTTTTGAGGTATTGAGTTCACATAGCAGCTTCTTCACCTCCTCCTCGGTTGTGTGTATTTCATCCAGCACTTGTTGGTATACCTCCCTATTCTGAATTCCTGGAGTCCTTCCTGTCTCCTCTGTAAATACTTCTTTAAATCTCATGTTGAGCTCCTCACATACCTCTTGGTCGTTTATTGTGAACTCCCCACCTTCCTTCCTCAGCCTGATCTGAGATTTTCACTGAGTAACCTCGCTTTACTGAAGCTTTGGAAGGAGTATGACACCAGGGACTCTTGGCAAAACTGCAAGCACTGGGAATCGTCGGCTCTACACTATGTCTTTTCAGTGATTACCTTCAAAGAAGTTATCTAAGTGTAGTCCTCAATGGGACAAAGTCAGCAAGACACTCTATTGGAGAAGAGTGCCACAGGGTAGTGTGCATAGACTATTACTATGAAATATCGTCTTCAATGACCATCTTATCATCACAGAATCCCAAACACTTGCAGACGACTGTACTCTTGCATTTCCTTATCCAAGTGAAGAAATGCCAGCTGTTCTAAGTTACATCAATCACCAGCTTAGAGCTATATCAGTTTGAGGAAAATGATGGCAGGCCACATATACCCTTGCTCCATACTGGAGCAGTGGTAAAAATGAATGGGAGAATGATGGTACCAGGGAACGATGTTTATATCCACGGAGTGAAAATTGACTCTTAAATGGCTGTGTAAAAAAAAACTTGCAAACAAAGCGACCAGGAAGCTTACAGAACTTCTACGTATCAAGCATCTGCTGGACAGTAGAGGTTGCAACATTTTGTAAGAAGCACAAGTGGCTATGCTTTGCTTTCTTGGATTGCTTGCCCTCTGTCTCATCTGCGACTTCTTGACAAGGTAGAGAACAGAGCAAGACGACTCATCTCTCGCCTGGACACAGCCTGGATAGAGCTGCGATTTCAGTAGAGCCTTCAGTACAGGAGGAACGTGGGTTCCCTTACTGTTATGTACAAGATAGGCAGCAACCATCAACTACGTTTTGACAGTAAACTTCTCCAGAACGTCGCTTCATATGAGACCATTTATTCCTAGAATGACGCGTGTCTAGACCACGTTCGTATGGCGTAATGACATCAACGAAAAAAGTCAGTTGATCACATGAAATCGCTGGCTCACCGATGACTCCAACTTAATCATGTTCTCTTTTTAAATGTATCATAACAATAAAAAAAAGCTTTGAAAAGAGCTGATGTCGGTAACAGGTCTTAGCTTGTAAATAAAATTAGGAACATTAACCTAAACTTGTAACAATGTGTAAAAGAGAGAGAGAGAGAGAGAGAGAGAGAGAGAGAGAGAGAGAGAGACAGAGAGAGAGAGAGACAGAGAGAGAGAGAGAGAGAGAGAGAGAGAGAAGATAGAGAGAGAGAGAGAGAGAGGAGAGAGAGAGAGAGAGAGAGAAGAAGAGAGAGAGAAGAGAAGAGATTTAAAATATAAAAGAGGTAGACTGTAGGAGGCTAGCTGCTGGAACAGTAAAGATGTCAGAAATGCAGATGATGTATCTTTAAATATAAATTAAGTCTGTGCAGCTCGCCTCTGAGTAACTTATGTGAATGATTCTTATTAAGATCAATCTGTATGTGTTTATTAGTGAAAAGTTATCCTGTATTCGTTCTCGAATTAGTGTTTATTACTGTTTGTTTTATTTGTTTGTAGGATTACACTTCTTCATTTTTGTTTATTTTTATAAGCTTTCAGCTTTGTTTTTACGTTTTCGTGGTGTTTTTACGTGTTTGCGGTGTTTTTACGTGTTTGCGGTGTTTTTACGTGTTTGCGGTGTTTTTACGTTTGCGGTGTTTTTACGTGTTTGCGGTGTTTTTACGTTTGCGGTGTTTTTACGTGTTTGCGGTGTTTTTACGTTTGCGGTGTTTTTACGTGTTTGCGGTGTTTTTACGTTTGCGGTGTTTTTACGTGTTTGCGGTGTTTGTACGTGTTTGCGGTGTTTTATACATGTTTGTGGTGTTTTTACGTGTCTGTGGTGTTTTTACGTATTTGTGGTGTTTTTACGTGTTTGTGGTGTTTTTACGTGTTTATGGTGTTTTTAAGTGTTTGTGGTGTTTTTACGTATTTGTGGTGTTTTTACGTGTTTGTCTCTACATATTCGTTTGTATGCTTTTTGACGTCTCATTTATTTTCTTCTGATTATAAATCTTAATTGGGTCCTGAATGGTCCAATTTTGGTCATAAATATATTATGTATATCTAAAAAAAAACATACTCGTTGTGATTACTACAAAACGTTAGCTGGTTTAACAATTTAGCAACTGCAGCTAAGAAATACTGTAGATATAAATTATATGAGAAAGTTTTTAGTAAGAGTTACAACTGATTTTCATATCTTTCCCATTTTGCAAGCTGCTTTTCGTTCCTTTGAAACCATGTCAATCCCTTGTTTTATCCTGTTACCATCTTTATTAACTTTTATTTGTTAGGTTTGGATTCTATTCGATACTTATCAAATGGACACACTAAACAGATTTTCAAACTTTCTTGATCAAGATTACCAAATTATCATTCAGAAAGCTCAAAATCAATTAGAAACTTCCTGCATGGATAGTATCCATCTATTGCGTAGAATCAAAAGCACAATTTGCTTAAAAAAAATGTGCCAAAACATATTTTAAATCTGTGTTTTTAGTAGACATACAAAAAGACCCTCTCCAGACATTCCAGGGAACAATACTTCAAAATTTGTTAAATAGGAGAGAATTGGCTTAAAAATTTAAAGCAGATGGAAAGAGGCTATCAAAAGTTTTTGCACTAATACGAAATTCACTTATTGGTTCAATTAATAAAATAAACAAAAGTGCATCTGCACATGTAAATACCTCTATAAACAATAATTTAGTCATGGAACAAAAGCAATGAAAATTAGAGTTCTCGGATTGGGTGTTCTCACTTTATTAACGAAAACATTAGATGAGGAATAAGATCATTCCAGTAAAAACTAAGTTTTCCATAACTGGTTATAACTTAAATACAATCTATGAGGCACAGGGGAGTGATGGGGGATTGGTGTGTTGGTAGGATGAGGTGGCGAAACCTGCGATCCGTATGTTTTACGTGGGGGAAGGTAGGAGGCTTAATAATATGAAATACCGGTTAATGAATTATTATGAGGATAAATAACAAAAAAGGCACAATACCGTGACTGGAACAATCCACACACAACCCTCACATATGAAAAGAGAGGAGATTACGACGACGTTTCGGCCCGACTTGGACCATTTACAAAGTCACACTAACACACAGAACAGGTGGAAGGAGTATATACGCAGGCAGACAGGGGGAGGGTACAAGAGAGTGGGGTGATAATGGAGGTAGTAGTGGAAGTGGTAGTAGTAGTAGTGGTGGAGACATATTCTAGGAAAGGAACACTGCAAAGAAGCTGGCGACCCGCATGGGTGGGACGAGAACACAGAGGGAGGAAAAGGCGAATAAAATAAAGGAGGACAAATACAAGGCAACAGAAAAGAAAGAAAAGAAAACCCATAGGAGAAAAAGGAGAAGGGGGAAGAGATGAAAGGAGAAGGAATCAGGTTAAGTCACGGGTGTTCTGAAGTTTGGAGCATTTAACAATGTAATGGGAGAGGAAAGCATCAACAGAGACAAAGCCAGGGCTAAGATTCATACAGGGAAAGTTGTGTATAAGGGAGGATTCAACCAGGCGGCGACTGTGAAAGTTAGACGTAGGGTAGACAGTTTTAGCAGAAGACCGTCTCCTACTTCAACAGCTCATTATTTCTACTAAGTCTCAGGTTGAAGATGCCTTCTTTACTCTCCGTCAGCGTCAACATGCTCTCTTTGCTTCTCTTCCACAAGATCTCTGTAACCTTCTCACTACCGTCGCTTTTAACACTGCTCGCCTGAATTCACAAATGCATTCTTCTAAACTACAGAACAAACTTCAACGTCTCATCTCAGATAGTCCTTGGTCAAAATTCTCCCTTACCGACTGTGTTACTAATCTGTCTTCTGTCACACTCTCTCAACATGAGCTTGAACTGCTTGGTTTTGGTCTCGCTCTCGTAATAATAATCTTCCTGATTTATCCACTTTTCGTGGCGCTCTCCTTCCTGCTCTTGATAGCCTGTTTTCTAAAAACCATCACCTTCCTCGCCGCTATCAACTTGCCCTTTCTGCTCTTAAATCCAACGCTAACATTGTCATACTCTGTTCTGACAAAGGCAATTCGGTAGTTATCCTCGATCGTGAGGATTACCTCCGTAAAGCCGATGTCCTGTTCTCTGACTCACGTACCTACACTCCTCTCGGTTCCAACCCTCTTGATCGCATCAAGGGAACTTTCAACAAGAAACTTAAGACTCTCTCCGACCTCTGTCCTTCTGACTTTAACCTTGTTCAACGTTTTCGTGTCATCTGGCCCTCTCTGCCCTATTTCTATGGCCTTCCCAAAACTCACAAACCTGATTTTCCTCTGCGTCCCATCATATCTTCTAGGGGTTCTGTCTCTTATTTTCTTGCTTCTTGGCTAGCCAAAACCCTCACTCCCTTTCTTGGTACTTTTTCTCCTGCCCACCTTCGTCACTCTCAAGACTTCATCGAACGGGTTCGCTCTTTCCCGACCTGTAAGATGCTTAGTCTTGATGTCGAGTCCCTCTTCACTAATGTCCCTCTTGATGATGTCCTTAATTTTCTCAGAGAGAAGGCCAATGTAGGGTTACTTCATCTCCCTATACCTACTGATGTCTTTCTTGATCTTATCCGCCTTTGTGTGGACTCTAACTCCTTTTCTTTTCAAGGTAAATATTATTCTCAAACCTTTGGTGTCGCTATTGGCTCTCCTCTATCTCCTGTTCTTGCTAATCTTTACATGGAATACTTCGAGACTGTCCTTCTTCCCACTATTGATGTACGTCCTTCACTCTGGCTCCGCTATGTAGATGATATCTTTGCTCTTTGGCCTCATGACTTAAGTCTCTTCCAACCTTTTCTTGATGCTCTTAATAATCTTGCCCCTTCCATTAAGTTTAAAGCTGATTGGGAATCTAATTCTTTGCTTCCTTTCCTTGATGTTCATGTCCACCGCTCAGTTACAGGTTTTGCCTTCTCCGTGTACCGCAAGCCTATGCACAGTGGCATGTACATTCATTACTTCTCTTATCATGCCTCCTCTGTCAAGAAAAGTGTTCTTATCTCCCTCTTTCTCCGTGCTCTCCGCATTTGTGATCCTCAGTTCCTTGAAGCAGAAATTTCCACTCTTCATAATTCATTTTCCCGCCTGGGCTACCCTTCCTATTTCATAGACTCTGCTTTCTCTCGTGCCAAACGGACTTTCTTCTCTTATAAACCCTCTACTCCTGGGAACTCTCCTGTCCTCTGCCTTCCCTACATCTCTGGTCTCTCTAATCTCAGCATCTCTCTCCGTTCCTTAGACATCAAACTTACCTTTCGTCAGACTAACACTCTTCGCACTAATCTAGTTCATACCTCCCCTCCTTCCACAGATTCTCCTGGTGTCTACTCTATTTCTTGCTCCTCCTGTCCTCTTCAGTACTTCGGAGAAACTGGCCGATCTCTTTCTGACAGACTCAGGGAGCACAAAAATAGTGTTAGGCTTGCCGACACTAATAATGCTCTTTTCTGTCATGTCAGAGATCACAGTCATCCTATTGATTGGTCTTCTGCTAAAACTGTCTACCCTACGTCCAACTTTCATAGTCGCCGTCTGGTTGAATCCTCCCTTATACACAACTTTCCCTGTATGAATCTTAGCCCTGGCTTTGTCTCTGTTGATGCTTTCCTCTCCCATTACATTGTTAAATGCTCCCAACTTCAGAACACCCGTGACTTTACCTGATTCCTTCCCCTTTCATCTCTTCCCCCTTCTCCTTTTTCTCCTATGGGGTTTCTTTTCTTTCTTTTATTTTGCCTTGTATTTGTCCTTCTTTATTTTATTCGCCTTTTCCTCCCTCTGTGTTCTCGTCCCACCCATGCGGGTCGCCAGCTTCTTTGCAGTGCTCCTTTCCTAGAATATGTCTCCACCACTACTACTACTACCACTTCCACTACTACCTCCATTATCACCCCACTCTCTTGTACCTCCCCTGTCTGCCTGCGTATATACTCCTTCCACCTGTTCTGTGTGTTAGTGTGACTTTGTAAATGGTCCAAGTCGGGACGAAACGTCGTCTAAGCTCCTCTCTTTTTATATGTGCGGGTTGTGTGTGATTATGAGGATAGATTGCATCGATGCCATAGGGAAGTGGCGGCAACATTGGTGTACCGTGTGGATGAAATGGAATGTTTGAAGTCATTATTTAGGAGCATGTATAATAAGCAATATGATGCAGTGAGGGTATAGGAAGCGGTGGTGGAGGTATTATGGGTTGACAAACCTCCTACCTGTGTGTTACGAACACAACAGCAGAGGCAGGCGACTACCATTCCATGTATTGAGGTCCATTGTTATGTCCGGGGCTTTAGGGAGGAACAAGTCATGGAAACTACTGATGCGATAGGTTAGATAGGTGGTATGAGCAGTATTGGGAAAAGAAGTGTGTGGAGGAAAGCGCTGTGTCCGACATTTGTGAGGGAATATCGTGTAATATTAAGGAGAGGGATAGGATAGTATCAGGTGTAGCTATTAAGGAGGAGGAAATTTTTAGGGCTTTGTTCGCAATGGTAACGGGTAAATCCCCGGGACTGGATGGTATTCTGGTTGAATTTTATGTCAAGCATTTGGAGTTATTGCGGGTTTTTTTTTTTTTTTGGTACTTCTGATGAATGCAATAAAAGATGGAGGTAGATTGGTGTCTGTGCAGTCGACGGCGGTCATGGTGGTAGTCCCAAAGAGAAAGAAGCAGGTGGGTATTTGTGATTATCGTCCTATTTCACTTTTGTGCGCGGATTTAAACTCTTTGTCATGGTGTTCGGCAGTTGAATAAAGTGTGTAGTGGTCGTGTCGTAACGCCTGGACAGTATGGTATTCCTGGTAGATCCATGTTATCAGGACATTCAATTATTGTTGATTTTGTGAGTGAGCTGCAAGAGAACGGGAGGAAGGGGGCGTTATTTGCCCTTGATTGAAGAGGAGCATATGATTCGGTGGAAAGGTAAACAATGGAGTGTATCCTACTCTAGCTGGGGTTTGGGGATTAAATAGTAAGGTGGTGGATACCTTGTATTGCGAGGCAATAGCTGGAGATCAAGTTAACTGTAGATTAGGAGGGGTTGTGCCCATGGGTGGGGGTTTGAGGCAGGGTTGTCCAATGTCTCAGATGCTCTTCGCGTGTGTACAGGAAGGTGAGGAGTATGGGTGGGAGAGCTTCCCCAGTAATTGTGGGATAAGTAGATGACATGACATTATTAGTGAAAGAGCACATGAATCGTTAAGCGCTGGGAGGGAAGATTGGGACGTTTGGGAAAGCGTCTTGTATGAACGTAAACGTAGGTAAATCTAAGATATTGGGCCTTAAATAACAAAAAAGGCACAATACCTTGACTGGAACAATACACATATAACCCGCAAATAGGAGAAAGGAGCTTATAACGACGTTTCGGTCCGACTTGGACCATTTACAAAATCTAAGTCGGACCGAAACGTCGTCGTAAGCTCCTCTTTCCTATGTGTGGGTTATTTGTATATTGGGTCTTGGTGAGTGGGTTCACCGTAGGGATTAGGGATGCTCTCCGCCTTTGAGGTATAAATACCTCAAATTCGGTGGGACCGGACAACATCTCTTCGTGAGTCCTTAGAGAGGGAGCAGAGATGCTGTGTGTGCCACTAACAACAATTTTCAACACATCTTTTCAATCTGGGCAACTACCTGAGGTATGGAACACGGCAAATGTAGTTCCCATCTTTAAGAAAGGAGACAGAAAGGAGGCACTAAACTATAGACCAGTGTCACTGACGTGTATAGTATGCAAAGTCATGGAGAAGATCATCAGGGAGACAACAACGAGTCATGGTAAGTGATGAGGTATCAGAGTGGGCACCTGTGACGAGCGGGGTCCCAGAGGGGTCAGTCCTAGGACCAGTGCTATTTTTGGTATATGAGAATGACATGACGGAAGGGATAGACTCAGAAGTGTCCCTGTTTGCAGATGATGTGAAGTTAATGAGGAGAATTAAATCAGATGAGGATCAGGCAGGACAACAAAGAGACCTGGACAGGCTGGACACTGGTCCAGCAACTTGCTCCTCGAATTTAACCCCGCCAAATGCAAAGTCATGAAGATCGGGGAAGGGCAAAGAAGACCGGAGACAGATTATAGACTAGGTGACCAAAGACTGCAAACTTCACTCAAGGAGAAAGATCTTGGGGTGAGTATAATAACGAGCACATCTCCGGAAGCACACATCAACATGGTAACTGCTGCCGCATATGGTCGCCTGGCAAACCTGAGAATAGCAGCACCAGTTTGAAACCCACACCTGATCAAGCACGTAAAGAAATTAGATAAAGTGGAAAGGTTTGCAACAAAGCTAGTTCCAGAGCTAAGGAGAATGTTCTTTGAAGAAAGGTTAAGGGAAATCGGCCTGACGACACTGAGGACAGGAGGGTTAGGGAGACATGATAACGACATACAAAATACTGCGAGGAATAGATAAGGTGGACAGAGACAGGATGTTAGAGAGATGGGGCACAGAAACAAGGGGTCACAATTGGAAGTTGAAGACTCAGATGAGTCAAAGGGATGTTAGGAAGCATTTCGTCAGTCACAGAGTTGTCAGGAACCATAATAGTTTAAGACGAGGTATGATAAAGCTCATGGAGGAGGGAGAGAGAGGACCTAGTAGCGGTCAGTGAAGAGGCAGCGCCAGGAGCTGAGTCTCGACCCCTGCAACCACAAATAGGTGAGTACACACACACACACTCTCTCTCTCTCTCTTACCCCAACAAGTGCAAAGTCATGAAGACTGGAAAGGGCAAAGGAGACCGCAGACGGAGTACAGTGTAGGGGGCCAAGGAAAACAAACCTCACTCAAGGAAAAGGTTCTTGGGGTGAATATAATGCCGAGCACATCTCCTGAGGCGCACATCAACCAAATAACTGCTGCAGTATATGGGCGCCTAGCATACCTCAGTAATGAATCGTTCAGGACTTTGTACACCGTGTACGTCAGGCCCATGTTGGAGTATGTAGCTCAGTTTGGAACCCACACTTGTTCAATCACATCATGAAATTAGAGAAAGTGCAAAGGTTTGCAACAAGACTAGTCCCGGTGCCAAGGGACATGTCCAACGAGGAGAGGTTTAAGTTAAATCGACCTGACAACACTGAAGGACAGGAGAGATAGGGGAGATATGATAATGACATGTAAAATTCTGAGAGGAATTGACAAGGTGGACAGAGACAGGATGTTCCAGAGATGGGACACAGCAACAAGGGGTCACAGTTAGAATTTGAAGACTCAGATGAATCACAGGGATGTTAGGAAGTATTTCTTCAGTCACAGAGTTGTCAGGAAGTGGAATAGTCTTTGAAGTGATATATTGGAGGCAGGATCCTTAAGAAGAGTAACCTAGTAGGGACTAGTGAAGAGGAGAGGCCAGGAACTGTGACTTTACCCCTGCAACCACAACTAGGTGAGTACAACTAGGTGATTACTCACACACACACACACACACACACACACACACACACACACACACATGTACATACATACTCAGACAAACACGCACAAAGAAAATACACCAGTATAATCACACTATCTCTGTTACACTCACGTTAACACATAACCCCACACACACAACAATCACATACACACACACACACATAATAAAATCGAGCAAGGAGAGTGACCTAGCGACCAGTGAAGAGGCAGGGCCAAGAGCTATGACTCGATCCCTGCAAACCACAATTAAGTGAGTACAATTAGGTGGGTACACACACACACACACAAAGCTGGGATATGAAAAGGGAGGATGTAAAGGGAAGGGAACCAAGGATGGTTGGGCTGAAAATGAAGAATGGGTAGAAAGACTCAAGAGAAAAATAAATCAAGAATGGGAAAAAATTTAAACGAGATTTACACTAACATGGTTGAGAACCAATCTGCTGAGAGCAACTGATGGGAGTTACGAACTGTCACTGCTGAGGCAAAGATACAGAGACTGGAGGAAGAACTGGATGTGCTGAAGCAGGATATAAAGTTGAGGAATATCAGCAGACAGCGAGGGGACTGAAGGAGGGGATGGAGCTAAGAAATCCCTTGCAGAATTACTATCAGAACATCAGGAAGATTATAAGGGAAACTACAAAGGAGATGCCTAAATCAGATCCAGAGATATGGAGGGAAAAGAAATGAGAAGAAGAGAGGGAGATTTCAATAATTATTCATGTGCTTCAGAAGGCTGAAGGGAAGACCTATGATGAAAGAAAGAATTGGTAGGAAAAAAGAGTTTAAGAGCATCATTGCAATAACAGGAGAGAAGGACATGTCTCAGGAGGCAAATTTTAACAGACTTGGGGGATATTCGGGGAAAAAATAGACTAATCAAATTGACATTCAAGACAGAAGTGGTACAGAACAGGATACGACAACAGAAGCCACTGTTAATGGACTCCTAAGAATATCAACGAGTGTACCTCAATCGAGACAACATGAAAAGAAAGGGAACAACTGAGAGTGAGATTAAGAAGAATCCAGTGGAAGGAAAGAGAGACAGGACAGGCAACAAGAGACAGGAAAGCACAGCCTCCGGGGGAACACCAAACACAAATGCTTCTAGAACTCCCTCAACCCCTGTCTCCCCATACCAACCAAACACAACCAGAAGTAAACGATACTCCACAGTCCCCCCACAGCACTAATTTAACTATCACAGCAGCCTCTCATTATATTCTGCCTATCTTCCACACCCCCTGTCTGCACCATCCTCTTCCACCTCCCAAAATTCAGTACTGGAAATGAAGCCAATGCAGACGGAATAACAAATAAGAGTGAGGAGTGGCAAGAACGAATCACTGATGCATTCCCTGACATTATAGCACTAACAGAGACAAAACATACGGGGATGATAACAGATGCGATCTTTTCAAGTAGACATCAGATCCTGAGAAAAGACAGGGAAAACAGAGGAGGAGAAAGGGTGACACTGCTCATCAATAAACAGTGGAGTTTAGAGGAACTGGAAGAAATGGACAAAGAGGAAGCAGATGACTTTATTGCAGGAACACTTCACACTGGGGAGGGGATCCAAAGGTGTTGTTGATAGCAGTGTTGAACAAACCACCACTGAGCAGCAGGAGGCCAAGATAAGAATATGATGAATGCAGTAGATCAATGGTGGATACACTAGCTGAAGTGGCCAGAAGGGCTCACATAGGTAGGGTAAAATTACTCATCATGGGGGATTTCAATCATAAAGAGATTGATTGGAAAAGCCTAGAGCCACATGGGGGACCAGTAACGTGGAGGTCTAAGATGCTGGAGACTGTATAGGAAAACTTCATGCATCAACATGTTAGGATACAACCAGACAGAGAAGAGAGCATGTTGCAGCAAGGCTGGATCTCATATTCATCCTGAACAGTTGAGACATATGGGATATCACACACGAAAGACCCCTTGACACTAGTGATCATGACGTCCTGAGTTTTGAATACCTTGTAGAGTTAACAGTGGAGAATGCAGCAACACGAGATGGACGGGAGAAGCCAAACTTCAATAATGGGGAGTACATAGGAGATTCCTTCATGAAGTGCAGTGGAAAAGAGAACTGGAGGGAAACACAGTAAATTAAATAATGAAAGTAGTGACCACTAAGTGCAGAAAGACAGAGGAGAAGTTCATACCAAAGGGTAAGATAAAAATTGTAAGACCAAAGTGAGCCCATGGTTTAACTGGGGGAGCAAAGAGGCCAAAGCCAAGTGTGCTAGAACATGGAAAAAGTATAGAAGGCAAAGAGTTGAAAAGAAGAACCAGAAACAAATATGCAGGGATAAGGAGAGAGGCCCAGAAGCAATATGAGAATGACATAGCATCAAAATCAAAATCATGTTAGGAAGAAAATACCAGTCAAGGAGCAGGTAATCAGTCTGAGGTAGGAAGGAGGGAAGCTCACAAAGAGTAACCAGGAAGTATGTGAAGAACTTAATATAAGATATAGAGAAGTATTCACAGTAGATATATAAATGTGATGGGCACAATACACATAACCAACGAGGAGGTAAAGAAACTGATAGGTGAAATAGATATATCGAAGGCGGTGGGCCCAGATATCATATCTCCATAGGTCCTGAGAGAGGGAGCAGAGGAACTCTGTGTGCCGCTATCAACAATCTTTAATAATTCTATCGAAACTGGGCAACTGCCTGAGGTGTGGAAGACAGCAAATGTAGTCCCAATTTTTAAGAAAAGAGACAGACAAATAGTGTTAAACTACAGACCAGTGTCACTGACATGTATGCAAAGTCATGGAAAATATTATCAGGAAGAGAGTGGTGGAGGTCCTAGAACGAAATGGACTAATAAATGACAACCAGCACGGTTGAGTTCTATGATAAGGTAACAGTAGTAAGACAGGAGAGAAAGGAATGGGTAGACTGCATCTTTATGGACTGCAAAAAGGCTTTTGACACAGTATCGCACAAAGGACCGTTTCAAAAATTAGAGGAGCAAGCAGGAATAGTAGGGAAATTACTGCAATAGATCAGGGAATACTTGACAGGAAGGAAATACCTAGTGTTTGTACGTGATGAAGTGTCAGAGTGGGCGCATGTGTCGAGTGGGGTTCCACAAGGGTCAATCCTAGGTCCGGTCCTGATTCTTGTATACGTGAATGATATGATGGAAGGAATGGATTCAGAAGTGTCGCTGTTCGCTGATGACATGAAACTGATGAGGATATTACAAGCGGACGAAATACAAGTAAGATTACAAGGTGTAGTCAGATAAGATTACAAGGAGATCTAGTCAGATAAGGTTACAAGATCTAGTCTAGTCTGACAAATGGCTCTTGGAGTTTAACCCCATCAAGTACAAAGTCATGAAGACTGGGGAAGGACAAAGAAGACAGCAGATAGAGTACATATTAGGAGATCAAAGGCTGCAAACTTCATTTAAAGAAAAGCATCTCGGTGTAAGCATTATACCGAGCATGTCCCCTGAGGCGCACATCAACCAAACAACTGCTGCAGTATATGGGCTCCTGGCAAATCTGAGAATAGCATTTCGACATCTACGTAAGGAGTTAATCACGACACTGTACACTGTGTACGTCAGGCCTATACTGGACTGTGTAGCACCAGTATGAAACCCACACCTAGTCAAACACATCAAGAAACTGGAAAAATGCAAAAGTTTGCAACAAGACTATTCCCGGAACAGAGGGTATGTCTTACGATGAGAGGTTAAGGGAACTCAACCTGGTGACACTAGATGATAGGGGGGTACATAATAACGACGTATAAAATACTGAGAGGAATTGTGAAGGACAGGGCTCGAATGTTTCAGAGATGCCACACAGGAACAAGGGGCCACAACTTGACGCTGAAAACTCAGATGAGTCAAAGGGACGTTAGGAAATATTTCGTTAGCCTTAGAGTTGTCAGGAAGTGGAATAATCTAGAGAGTGAAGTAGTGAAGGCAGGATCCATACATAGCTTTAAGAAGTGGTATGATAAGGCTCTAGAGCACAAATGGATCTTGAATTTGTCTGACAAGTGGGTATTAGAATTTAACCCCAGCAAGTGTAAAGTTATGAAAAACTTGGAAGTACAATCAAGGTTCGAGGAACTAATGCTGCGAACCTCCTTGAAAGAGAAGAACCTCCTTGAAAGAGAAGAACCTCCTTGAAAGAGAAGAACCTCCTTGAAAGAGCAGAACCTCCTTGAAAGAGAAGAACCTCCTTGAAAGAGAAGAACCTCAACGTGAGTAAACTTCAGGGTGAGAACCGCAGCAAATGCAAGATAAATAATTTAAGGGTGAGAGTTCTGTAGCATTTATGGGATTGTACGTGCTCATAAAGAATACATTTGAGCTGTTGTGCTTGTTAGTGTGAGTTTTTTGGTTGGATGGGTGGGTTTTGGTTGTGTGAATGTGGGTGCGGGTGGGTCGGTGTGGGTGTGGATGTGTGTTCGTGTATATTCATGGCAAAATAAAATATCACCTCCAATCCTGGGGGGGGAATAATTATATTTTGGTAACGTAAACTCGCTGTGTTGCTTGATGAGGATTATCATTAATTAGTGACAGAAAGGATCTCAAGTAAAAAAAACTATAAACCTCATAAAAATTCTGAAGTTATCGCTTAACGTACATTAACAAAATACTTATAGCACTTGAACTTTACGGGAGGAAACTCCTAACTTATATTAAAAAAAGACATTAATCGCAAAGATATTGATTAAAAAAAATGTGAGTAGGTAAAGAGTTTTTCTTCACATATATTTTTTTCAACTAGTCTCACTCCATCATCATTACCATCAGCAGCCTCCACCACCCTTTACTTAAAGATAATTACATGAAACACTTGACTTGATAAACTCAGGAGAGGGCTTGCCATGTTTGTCCTGACCTAACTGTTATGACCTAACTCTGAGGAGGCCATAACAGGAAGTATTCTTTGCTTAAATAATATAACTTGTTTTTATTACATAACGTTTCAAGAAGTACAGTTAGTAAAAAGTGCTATCTTTTTACAAGCTGTTATTTTCCTGTACGTGGTTCACTATGGACCTCAGGGCACTATTATTTTAGAATCTTTCACTTTCTTGATAAATTCCCCTAAAGTGAATTATAGTTTTATAGACCTACTTAAAAGTGATCTGTGGAATGCATGTACTGCCACTTAGTAGTAGGTAAACATTTTTCCTCATCATTTTCATCAAACCCAGAAGAAAGTAAAGAACCAAGATGATTAATCAAAGCAAAAATATTTAATTTAGTAATGTAAACAATACCATGAATATCATCAGTGTTTTATTGATGGCCGCGAGCGATGAGGGTCAATTGTTTTCATCTGTGGAAGAACTGAAGCTCCGGGCCACTTTTTACATACACATTAAAAACACTCCAAGTAGGCTTACACAATTATGCAATTCTTCCACGATTTCACAAAGAACCATTAATTATTGACTACGTAATGGAGTCATTTCCACTCTCAACACGTTGTGGTCAAGTTTCCTTTAAAAATTCTCTTCACAGAAAAACATCCTCTGGATTCACACAACAAATATATCTCAACTAATCTTTTATAATAGCCATGTTACAAATGAAGTTCTCTAGTTGACCTACTGCCTATTATTTTATGTAATATAATTCATTTCTAATTCCTTTAAGGATGTTTTCTTAGCAATGATTGCTAAGATCTTCACGGGCGGTGAAGATTATAGTGAAGAAGTCAATAATCATCACTTGGAAGGAAGTTGAAGCTTAGAGGGAAGTAAATAGAGTTTAATTTTCATATATAACTTTTTTTTTCTATCTAAATTGGTTCCAGCAGCATTCTTTTTTATGGAATCTGGTAACACTAAGTGCTAGTGAAATATTTTTAATAATGATTTGACTTGTTAAGTATGTTTGTGTAACTATTGTTTTTTTTCATATTTTTCGTTTTAACTTACCCCCTCTGAAAATGGAAATTTCTTTAAAAGGAAGGTATTTCAAACTATTTTTTTTTCCAATGTAAAACAATTATCTTCCTGAGCTTTGCACAAACTATCAGAGCAGAACAAACTTTTCATTCGGAAAAGTCTAAATTCAAATTGTTAAGTAAACGATTTTTGGAAAGATATTTTCTTAAATTTGTGAATATTTTGAATGTGGTAATGGAGTTTCATTACCATAATTCTGTATCTAATATGTCTGCATTTGTAGAAATCCTTTAATGAAGAGATTTCTCTGCAACACTGAGCTACAAACATTAACATTCTGCAATTAGGGTTGCATGGTTGCAGGGTTGCATGTTTGCAACCCTGAAGTGTAGTACCACCCCCAGGATGCGACCCACAACAGTCGACTAACACCCAGGTACCTATTTAATGCTAGGTGAACAATAGCAACAGGTGCAAGGAAACATGCCCAACATTTCCACCCGTACCGACCATCGAACCACGGACATTGTGTTTGTGAGTTGAGTGTGTTATAAACCGGGACAAGAAAATTAATTTTCGTTAGTCATCTATTACATACATATGTACTCTATTCATACAATAGATCATCAAAAATGAAAGCAAATTAAAAAAAGTATTTTCAGAAAAAAACGTATTGTTGGAAAACGTGGATTTGGATTTAAAACCGATTTAATACTTACATGACACTCATTTTAATTAAGATATTAATATTATATTCTGTAGAGAATTTTTAAAATTATTTCTGTAATGCTTTAGAAAGCGAGACCACCCCAAGGATGTGTTTAACATCCACTGAATCACTGTGCTAAGTTTTGACATATCATCGGTGACCACTTGTTAAGTCATCTACTGAGTCACCGAGTTAAGACATCCACTGAGTCACTTAGTTAATTAAGACATCCACTGAGTCACTGTGTTAAGACATCCACTGAGTCACTGTGTTAAGACATCCACTGAGTCACTTAGTTAATTAAGACATCCACTGAGTCACTTAGTTAATTAAGACATCCACTGAGTCACTGTGTTAAGACATCCACTGAACCACTGTGTTAAGATATCCACTGAGCCACTGTGTTAAGGCATCCTCTGAGTCACTTAGTTAATTAAGACATCCACTGAGTCACTTAATTAATTAAGACATTCACTGAGTCACTTAGTTAATTAAGACATCCACTGAGTCACTTAGTTAATTAAGACATCCACTGAGCCACTGTGTTAAAGCATCCTCTGAGTCACTTAGTTAATTAAGACATCCACTGAGTCACTTAGTTAATTAAGACATTCACTGAGTCACTTAGTTAATTAAGACATCCACTGAGTCACTGAGTTAATTAAGACATCCACTGAGTCACTGAGTTAATTAAGACATCCATTGACTCACTGAGTTAATTAAGACATCCACTGAGTCACTGAGTTAATTAAGACATCCACTGAGTCACTGAGTTAATTAAGACATCCACTGAGTCACTGAGTTAATTAAGACATCCAATGAGTCACTGAGTTAAAACATCCAATGAATCACTATGTTAAGACATCCACTAAATCAATACTTTAAGATATCAGTTGAGGAACTGCATTAAGACATCAACTGAAGCAATGTGTTAAGCATCAACTGAAGCACTGTATTAAGACATCAACTGAAGCACTGTGTTAAGACATCAACTGAAACACTGTGTTAAACATCAACTGAAGCACTGTGTTAAGCATCAACTGAAGCACTGTGTTAAGACATCAACTGAAGCACTGTGTTAAACATCAACTGAAACACTGTGTTAAGCATCAACTGAAGCACTGTGTTAAGACATCAACTGAAACACTGTGTTAAACATCAACTGAAACACTGTGTTAAACATCAACTGAAACACTGTGTTAAACATCAACTGAAGCACTGTGTTAGGACATCAACTGAAGCACTGTGTTAAGACATCAACTGAAGCACTGTGTTAAACATCAACTGAAGCACTGTGTTAAGAAATCAACTGAAGCACTGTGTTAAGACATCAACTGAAGCACTGTGTTAAGACATCAACTGAAGCACTGTGTTAAACATCAACTGAAGCACTGTGTTAAGACATCAACTGAAGCACTGTGTTAAGCATCAACTGAAACACTGTGTTAAACATCAACTGAAACACTGTGTTAAACATCAACTGAAGCACTGTGTTAAGACACAAACTGAAGCACTGTGTTAAGCATCAACTGAAACACTGTGTTAAACATCAACTGAAGCACTGTGTTAAGACATCAACTAAAACACTGTGTTAAACATCAACTGAAACACTGTGTTAAACATCAACTGAAGCACTGTGTTAAGACATCAACTGAAACACTGTGTTAAACATCAACTGAAACACTGTGTTAAACATCAACTGAAACACTGTGTTAAACATCAACTGAAACACTGTGTTAAGCATCAACTGAAGCACTGTGTTAAGACATCAACTGAAACACTGTGTTAACACATCAACTGAAACACTGTGTTAAGACATCAACTGAAACACTGTGTTAACACATCAACTGAAGCACTGTGTTAAGTCATCAACTGAAACACTGTGTTAAACATCACCTGAAGCACTGTGTTAAGTCATCAACTGAAACACTGTGTTAAACATCACCTGAAGCACTGTGTTAAGCATCAACTGAAGCACTGTGTTAAGACATCAACTGAAACACTGTGTTAAGACATCAACTGAAACACTGTGTTAAGACATCAACTGAAACACTGTGTTAAACATCAACTGAAACACTGTGTTAAACATCAACTGAAGCACTGTGTTAAACATCAACTGAAGCACTGTGTTATGCATCAACTGAAACACTGTGTTAAACATCAACTGAAGCACTGTGTTAAGACATCAACTAAACACTGTGTTAAACATCAACGAAACACTGGTTAACATCAAACACTGTGTTAAACATCAATAGCACTGTGTTAAGCATCAACTGAAACACGTGTTAAACATCAACTGAAACACTGTGTTAAACATCAACTGAAACACTGTGTTAAACATCAATGAAACACTGTGTTAAGCATCAATGAACACTGTGTTAAACATCAACTGAAAACTGTGTTAACATCAACGAACACTGTGTTAAGACAACGAAACACTGTGTTAAACATCAACTGAAACCTGTGTTAAACATCAACTGAACACTGTGTAACATCAACTGAAACACTGTGTTAAAATCACTGAAACAGTGTTAACATCAACTGAAACATGTGTTAAACATCAACTGAAACACTGTGTTAAACATCAATGAAACACTGTGTTAAACATCAACTGGAACTGTGTTAAGACATCAACTGAAGCACTGTGTTAAGCACAACTGAAACACTGTGTTAAACATCAACTGAAACACTGTGTTAAGCATCAACTGAACACTGTGTTAAACATAACTGAAACACTGTGTTAAACATCAACTGAAACACTGTGTTAAACATCAACTGAACACTGTGTTAAGACATCAACTGAAACACTGTGTTAAACATCAACTGAAACACTGTGTTAAACATCACTGAACACTGTGTTAAACAACAGAACACTGTGTTAAGCATCAACTGAACACTGTGTTAAGACATCAACTGAAACACTGTGTTAAACATCAACTGAAACACTGTGTTAAACATCAACTGAAACACTGTGTTAAACATCAACTGAACACTGTGTTAAACATCAACTGAACACTGTGTTAAGCATCAACGAAACACTGTGTTAAACATCAACTGAAACACTGTGTTAACATCACTGAAGCACTGTTTAAGACATCAACTGAAACACTGTGTTAAGACATCAACTGAAACACTGTGTTAAACATCAACTGAAACACTGTGTTAAACATCAACTGAAACACTGTGTTAACATCAACTGAACACTGTGTTAAGCATCAATTGAAACACTGTGTTAAACATCAACTGAAACACTGTGTTAAGACATCAACTGAAACACTGTGTTAAACATCAACTGAAACACTGTGTTAAACATCAACTGAAGCACTGTGTTAAGACATCAACTGAAACACTGTGTTAAACATCAACTGAAACACTGTGTTAAACATCAACTGAAACACTGTGTTAAACAACAACTGAAACACTGTGTTAAGCATAAACTGAAGCACTGTGTTAAGACATCAACTGAAACACTGTGTTAACACATCAACTGAAACACTGTGTTAACACATCAACTGAAACTCTGTGTTAAGACATCAACTGAAACACTGTGTTAACACATCAACTGAAGCACTGTTTTAAGTCATCAACTGAAACACTGTGTTAAACATCACCTGAAGCACTGTGTTAAGCATCAACTGAAGCACTGTGTTAAGACATCAACTGAAACACTGTGTTAAGACATCAACTGAAACACTGTGTTAAGACATCAACTGAAACACTGTGTTAAACATCAACTGAAGCACTGTGTTAAACATCAACTGAAGCACTGTGTTAAGCATCAACTGAAACACTGTGTTAAACATCAACTGAAGCACTGTGTTAAGACATCAACTGAAACACTGTGTTAAACATCAACTGAAACACTGTGTTAAACATCAACTGGAGCACTGTGTTAAGACATCAACTGAAACACTGTGTTAAACATCAACTGAAACACTGTGTTAAACATCAACTGAAACACTGTGTTAAACATCAACTGAAACACTGTGTTAAGCATCAACTGAAGCACTGTGTTAAGACATCAACTGAAACACTGTGTTAACACATCAACTGAAATACTGTGTTAAGAAATCAACTGAAACACTTTGTTAAACATCAACTGAAACACTGTGTTAACCATCACATGAAACACTGTGTTAAGCATCAACTGAAGCACTGTGTTAAGACATCAACTGAAACACTGTGTTAACACATCAACTGAAACACTGTGTTAAGACATCAACTGAAACACTTTGTTAAACATCAACTGAAGCACTGTGTTAAGACATCAACTGAAGCACTGTGTTAAGCATCAACTGAAACACTGTGTTGAACATCAACTGAAGCACTGTGTTAAGACATCAACTGAAACACTGTGTTAACACATCAACTGAAACACTGTGTTAAGACATCAACTGAAACACTGTGTTAACACATCAACTGAAGCACTGTGTTAAGACATCAACTGAAACACTGTGTTAAGAAATCAACTGAAACACTGTGTAAAGACATCAACTGAAGCACTGTGTTAAGAAATTAACTGATGCACTTTGTTAACACATCAACTGAAGCACTGTGTTACGTCATCAACTGAATCACTGTGTTAAGCATCAACTGAAGCACTGTGTTAAGCATCAACTGAAACACTGTGTTAATACATCAACTGAAGCACTGTGTTAAGACATCAACTGAAGCACTGTGTTAAACATCAACTGAAGCACTGTGTTAAGACATCAACTGAAGCACTGTGTTAAGAAATCAACTGATGCACTTTGTTAAGATATCAACTGAAGCACTGTGTCAAGACATCAACTGAAGCATAGTGTTATGACATCAACTGAAACACTGTGTTAAGACATCAACTGAAGCACTGTGTTAAACATCAACTGAAGCACTGTGTTAAGACATCAACTGAAGCACTGTGTTAAGAATTCAACTGATGCACTTTGTTAAGACATCAACTGAAGCACTGTGTTAAAACATCAATTGAAGCGTAGTGTTAGGACATCAACTGAAACACTGTGTTAAGACATCAACTGAAGCACTGTGTTAAGACATCAAGTGAAGCACTGTGTTAAGACATCAAGTGAAGCACTTTGTTAAGACATCAAGTGAAGCACTGTGTTAAGACATCAACTGAAGCACTGTGTTTGGACATTAACTGAAGCACTGTGTTAGGACATCAGCTGATGTTGTTACATTCGAAACATTAATTATAAACGAACTGAACGTCACCAAGATGGTATTTGATACAGTCTTGGAACTACTTTTGATAATAAAGATTCGTTTCCCATGTCGAACCTCAATTACTAGTATATATATATATATATATATATACGTATATATATATATATATATATATATATATATATATATATATATATATATATATATATATATATATATATATATATATATATATATATATATATATATATTCTTTGTCTGTGGAGACAAAGAACCTTGTCCATGGAAGTAAAGAGGGAATGTATGAGAGTATAGTTATACCAACGCTCTTATATGGGTGTGAAGCATGGGTGATGAATGTTGCAACGAGGAGAAGGCTGGAGGCAGTGGAGATGTCATGTCTGAGGTCAATGTGTGGTGTGAATATAATGCAGAGAATTCGGAGTTTGGAAATTAGGAGGAGGTGCAGGATTACCAAAACTATTATTCAGAGATATGAGGAGGGGTGGTTGAGGTGGTTTGGACATGTAGAGAGAATGGAACGAGACAGAGTGACTTAGAGAGTGTATAAATCTGTAGTGGAGGGAAGGCGGGGTAGGGGTCGGCCTAGGAAAGGTTGGAGGGAGGGGTAAAGGAAGTTTTGTGTGCGAGGGGCTTGGACTTCCAGCAAGCATGTGTGAGCGTATTTGACAGGAGTGAATGGAGGCATATGGTTTTAATACTTGACGTGCTGTTGGAGTGTGAGCAAAGTAACATTTATGAAGGGATTCAGGGAAACCGGCAGGCCGGACTTGAGTTCTGGAGATGGGAAGTACAGTGCCGGCACTCTGAAGGAGGGGTGTTAATGTTGCAGTTTTATAACTGTAGTGTAAAGCACCCTTCTGGCAAGACAGTGATGGAGTGAATGATGATGAAAGTTTTTCCTTTTCGGGCCACCCTGCCTTGGTGGGAATCGGCCAATGTGTTAATAAAAAAAAAAAAAAAAAAAAAATATATATATATGTCGTGCCGATTAGGTAAAACTTGCGATTTTGGCTTAAATAGCAACGCTCACCTTGCCATATAAGACAAGTGAAAATTTGTGTATGCAATAATTTCGCCAAAATCATTCTGAACATAACGAAAAAAATATATTTCATTGTGTTTGTTTTTTATTAAATTAATGTTAACGTATCTAAAATATATTTAGTTGGGT
This sequence comes from Cherax destructor, assembly GCA_009830355.1. Taxonomy (NCBI): domain Eukaryota; kingdom Metazoa; phylum Arthropoda; class Malacostraca; order Decapoda; family Parastacidae; genus Cherax; species Cherax destructor. Next base: position 160,005 of record WNWK01003299.1, read on the forward strand.
TAGGCTAAATTAAATTGCGCTTGTTGTAATAAGGTTAGGTAGGTTTTCAAAGTTTCTCATGGTACAAAATTATTAATTTTTACATTAACATAAGTGAAAAAATATACCTCTAAACGTATAAGAGAAAATTTTAGAAATGACTTAGTTTTAAATGAGTTCTTGCTAATTGACCAGTTTTACCTAATCGGCACGACATATATATATATATATGCGACCAGCTTCCTGTTTCAGAGACTCAGTGTTGCGATCCAGAGGGGAAATGCCTGCAGTATTCTGGGCACGCGGCCCACTGCCGGGAGTTGGACAAGTATTTGACATGTAGCTCTGAGTTGTTATCTATGTTGTTTTACTCCCATTGTATTTTGTATTTTGTCTTGAAATAAGTTTGTATATATATATATATATATATATATATATATAAGAGAGAGAGAGAGAGAGAGATATGTGTGTATGTGTGTGTGTGTGTGTATGTGTGTGTGTGTGTGTGTATGTGTGTGTGTGTGTGTGTGTGTGTATGTGTGTGTGTGTTTGTGTGTGTGTGTGTGTGTGTGTGTGTGTGTGTGTGTGTGTGTGTGAATCAACTCATTTGGGTGGACGGTAGCACCTAGGTCGGTGCTGTCTACCGTCCCAATACCATCTAAGCCATATGTGCAACACTTAGGTATCTATTTTGCTGAAGCATTAGTACAATATAACAGGCTGCTAAAGTTGAATATAGAGGTGATTTTGATACGCGAGACGTTGAGAGGCAACCTAGAGGTCTTCAGTCCCTCATCCTTGATAAATTAGCAATAATCTATATCCAGTAGTGGACTCCGTCCACCTGTGACTGTTCAATCTGCTGAACCTCACCTCATGTTCAAGCCTCAACATTAGGCTCAGGGACTGAACACTTGTCAAGGTTCAGGGACTGAACACTTGTCAAGGTTCAGGGACTGAACACTTGTCAAGGTTCAGGGACTACTTACCTCAAAATGTCTTCCTTTCTTTCTCTGTTTACAGTATTAAGATCACCTGGACATTCGACTTGAAAAGACTTCTACGCTGAGGTCACCTTTCAAGAAGAAACACTTCCACGAGTCGCATATGATTTTTTTTTCACCGACTAAGTTAATCCTTGATTATTTTAGTCAAAATTATTAATATAGCAAGTAATTAATTAACTTGTTTAATTCTTTATAGTCGGCAGCTACTAGACTTTATTGACTCTCTTAATTTATGCGTAAGAAAACACAGATTTCAATTATCTTTTATATGAATCTTTTAAACAAATTTTGTTTAAGATTTTTGTCACCTAATTGACATTTTCTTACTTTTTTGAGTATTATTTAATATTATTTAATATGTTAACACTAATGCTTTGAAATTCATCTCTAATTCATGAGTAACTCGTCAGCGCTGTGGCTCTTATTCATGAGTTACTCGTCAACGCTGGGGCTCTCTTATTCATGAGTAGTTACTCGTCAACACTGGGGTTCTCTCACTTATCCATTATCTTCTCACTCTACTAGCACCTTCTATAAGAGTATTCGGTGGCACAAGAACCTGTCGGTGTCTGCTTTAGCCTGTTGTAGAAAATGATTTTTTTAAATATATTTTTAATTCTTGTATCTCAAGTCTTTTTTCAACTCATTTTTGCTCTGCATAGAAAGTATTTAGATAATGATGTCATTTTTAATTTGTTTTTTGTGTGTTTGACCTCTTTGTCTGGGATGAGTGCTGCAGTGTGTTATTGATTTCACAAACACTCTTCGGTAGGGTGCATTGATGTTAATAAATAAATCCTAACACGTTTCCTGTGATATAGCCCTTACTAGTTTTGCGTTTGTCCACTATAATAATTATTCTTCCTTTACCTCCTCTTGTGCCAGCAGGGGGTTTATCAGCACCAAGAGCCACAGATCATCTGCTGAATAGAAGTAGAGGTGAAGTGTCAGGTGTTACGGCGCCCATCAATCAGCAGAGGCTAGGCAAAAAAGGAGGGCAAACACTTTTATGGAACCCTTGTTTAAGGTTCACTTCATATCACACGTGCAAGAGCGCAGAAGCTCCAAGTTTCTTGAGTCTTCCCCACAGGCTCGAATACTGCTCATCAAAGGCTTCCTGTTTGCTAATCCACTTCTGCCCTTCAGCAGTCGGGATAAGTCTTCAAAGCTAAACACGAATACAAAGCCAGGTGAATGTGATTATAATCCAGTCTGAAGATAAGTCTGTCTAACCTATTCTGCTGGATTATTGAGACACATTGATCACATTAAGCAAATATACTTCTCGTCTTCAACACAGATTAATATATATCTGCGCAAGACGTCGCTGTTACATTCTCTTAGAACCCACCATAACTAGGAAATAATTTTTGGGAATACAAAAATATTTAATGTTTAACTACGTAGAGCATATATATATATATATATATATATATATATATATATATATATATATATATATATATATATATATATATATATATATATATATATATATATATATATATATATATATAGGGTCCAACTCTGGTACAAATTGTGGGACCCATAGCCTCGGAGAAGTGGATAAAAGGCTTCAAGGAAGAATATATGGATTTCTTCCTGAAGCCATTTGAATATTCCACTTCCCTACCACCCCATCTTTATTTTTTTTTACCAATAGGTATATATTATATATATTATATATATATATATATATATATATATATATATATATATATATATATATATATATAAAATATATATATATATATAATATATATATATATATATATATATATATATATATATATATATATATATATATATATATATATATATATAATATATATATATATATATATATATATATATATATATATATATATATATATATATATATATATATATATATATATATATATATATTGTGTGTGTGTGTGTGTGTGTGTGTGTGTGTGAATGATGAGGTGAATCACAGAATTAATGAGGGAAAAAGGTGAGTGGTGCACTGAGGAGTCTGTGGAGACAGAGAACTTTATCCATGAAAGCAAAGAGGGCAATGTATGAGAGTATAGTTACACCAACACTTTTGTATGGGTGTGATACATGGGTTGTGAAGGTTGCAACAAGGAGAAGGCTGGGAGAAGTGGAGATGTCATATCTGAGGGCAATGTGTGGTGTGAATATAATGCAGAGAATCCGTAGTTTGGAAATTAGGAGGAGGTGTTGGATTACCAAAACTATTATCCAGAGAGCTGAGGAGGGGTTGTTGAGGTGGTTTGGACATATAGAGAGGATGGAACAAAATAGAATGACTTCGAGAGTGTATAAATCTGTAGTGGAGGGAAGGCGCGGTAGAGGTCATCCGAGAAAAGGTTGGAGGGAGGGGGTAAAGGCTTGGACTTCCAGCAAGCGTGCGTGAGCGTGTTAGATAGGATCGAATGGAGACAAATGGTTTTCAGGACTTGACGTGCTGTTGGAGTGTAGGCAAGGTAACATTTATGAAGGGATTCAGGGAAACCGGCAGGCCGGACTTGATTCCTGGAGATGGGAAGTACAGTGCCGGCACTCTGAAGGAGGGGTGTTAATGTTGCAGTTTTGTAGCTGTAGTGTAAGCACGCCTCTGGCAAGACAGTGATGGAGTGAATGATGATGAAAGTTTTTCTTTGTCGGGCCACGTAAATCTTACGGTTTTGGCTTAAATAGCAACTCTCTTCTTCCCGAATAAGGCAAGCGAAAATTATTGTGTGTGCAATAATTTCGCAAAAATCATTCTGATCCTAACGAAAAACAATATATTTCATTGTGTTTGTTTATTATTAAATTATTGTAAACTTATCTAAAGTATATTTAGTTGGATTAAGCTAAGTTTAACTGTGTTTGTTATAATAAGGTTAGGTAAGTTTTCTAAGGTTCTTTTGTTACAAAATTATTAATTTTTACATTAACATAATCGGCATGAATGTCGGGCCGATTAAATCAAACTTACCGAAAAGCCCGAACTCCCTTTAAAATTTGAAAAAAACAAAAAACTTACACATTGATAGATTTATTTTTTCATTGTCTGTGAAATAAAATGTTTTATTTTTGGACCAAAACTAACCTAGAAACCTGTCCTAACCTAACCTAGTGTATTGTTTTTAGCTAAACGGGTGAAATTATTTACGTATTTCAGAAAAATTTCAGGAGGATTCTACCCGTACCTGAGTATTTTCTTCTCGTACCACCCCTATATGACATGTTTCTGAACTCTGAAAGCAAAATACAGTGAGGAAGTAAATACAATGGGAAGGATAACAACGTACATGACACCTCACAGCGTACATCTCAAATACTTCGCCTAGCTTCCCGGTGGTGGGGCGTGTGCCCCGAATGCTACTGGTATTTCCCCTCTGGATCGCTTCATTTAGTCTCTGAGAGAGGAATCTGGCTGCTCTGGTGCTCTTCATCTAACTCTTTAAAGAATCATAGAGCACACTTGCTATAAATTAGACACATATGCAACACTTGGGTATCTTTATTGAGGAAACGTTTCGCCACACAGTGGCTTCATCAGTCCAATACAAAGTAGAAAGGTGTAAGGAGAGGAGGAGTTTGAGGTTATCAGTCCCTCGGCCTGGAGTCGATGTGTTCAGTCCATCAATCTTGTAAGAAGTGTAGCACAAGGCCGTAGAGGTGGCTTATATGCTGTAATCAGGTGAGATGAAGCAGGAGGAGGCGGGGTCATAGTAGTACCATCCACTATTCTAAGTAGGTCTTCGTCCAAAGGTTGGACAAGTGTAGAATTCGTTTGTATCAAGATCCCAAGCTGTTGCTGTGTCAGATAGGATGTAGATGAATGGTTCAGAGAACCGACAAGTTATAATTTATAACTTGTCGGTTCTCTGAACCATTCATCTACAGCACACTTGCTCTATACTCCGAGCCTCTCCGACCCATCTCTTACGAAGTTATAGTATAGTGCCCATAATGCCATGGCATGATAGTGGCTCTCTTTGCACTTCACTTTATGATTGTAATTAGAAAATCTCGATGTAAACTTGCAATGAAATAAAAATATTATTATTATAATTATTACTCTCGCGCCTCTTCTGTCATCTCTTTTCCTTTTTCCTTTCCTGTTATGTATTCCTCGAACCAGTGAAGTGCCTCTCTTGTAGTCCAAAAAAATGCAATATACTCACCCCTCTCTTTCCTGCCGCATTTATGTTATTTTGAAGAATTCTACAAGGTTTGTGAGCCAAACTCCATCACACATGCCGTCCTGTTTGTCATTTACGAACCCACATCTTTCTATGAGCTCCACTGCTCTTCCGATAATATTCTCCGCAACATTGCTCACTATGCTTGTGACTGACATGCATACAAAATACTATGACAACATTTGCTGCTTTCCACTGATCTGGCAGTTGCTCTAAGTCGACTGACTTATTGAAGATTCTTCCAGTGGCTCATACAGTACTTCTGCACCAACTCCGGGGACCTCCTGGAAGATATTGTCTGCCCCACTGCCTTCGAAATATCTAATTCATATAATAGCTTCTTCACCTCTTTTGTTATATGTATTATGTCTAACACTATTTGGTGCACTCTACTGGTAACTTTCCTGTTTTCTATTTTATTAATTTCCTAAAATTTTAGCCGAGCTACTTACAGATTTCCTGTTTTTTTTCTTGTGAGCTTTTGTTCCTTACTCCTTTCCTTGTTTTCCTGAATTCTTCGGGATCTATATTTTTTTTCTATGCTTTAGTACATTTAGCTTTAGTATCTCTGCACCTCTTTTCTTCCCCTTTCTTCGTTTGCTCGAGAAAATGAATATCTCCTCTGCCTCTCTGCACTTTACATCCATCTCATTTTCTGTCTTTCCTTCTAGTACCTCTTCCCCCTCCGCTTCATTCAGGAATTGTTCTAAGCCTGTGTTGTCTTCTCATTAGAAGTATGAATTCTCTCGTCCTCCAAATGTTGCTTCTCACTCTGTTCACTCTATTTTTTCTCATAATCATATATGCAATCAGGATGAATGTGTCTATTATGTCTCAGTGAGTGATAAAATATCTAGAGTCGCCTCCATTATTCGTCCGTTCCATGCATCGTTCTTATTTGTTATTCCATCTGCATTCATGAACCATACTTTCAGTTTCTTTTCTGTTACTGTGTTCTGGATCTAGGAATCCTGAATTGCTGGCACATGATTTGTGGAGGTGAGAAGGAGTGGTGTGGGTTGTTGGAAAGGGTGAGAGGGAGTGGTGTGGGTTGTTGGAAAGGGTGAGAGGGAGTGGTTGTGGGTTGTTGGTAAGAGTGAGAGGGAGTGGTGTGCATTGTTGAAGGGGTCAAAATATTGGATGTAGAAGGGGCGGACTAGAAGGTTGGGGTGTAGGGAAAAGTGAGCATTCAACACATCTATCGAAACAGGGCACCTTCCTGAGGTATGGAAGACAGCAAATGTTGTTCCAATTTTTAAAAAATGAGACAGACACACAGCACTAAACTACAGACCAGTGTCACTGACACACATTGTATGCAAAGTCATGGAGAATATTATCAGAAGGGTGGTGGACCACCTAGACAGGAATAAGATTATCAATGGCACTCAACATGGTTTCAGGGATGGGAAATCGTGTCACAAGCCTACTGGAGTTCTATGACAGGGTGACAGCAGTAAGACAAGAGAGAAAAGGGTGGTTAGATTGCATTTTTTTGAACTGTAAGAAGGCTTTTGACAAAGTTCCACTCAAGAGGTTGGGGCAAAAGCTGGAGGACCAAGCAGCTATAACAGGGAAGTCACTGCAATGAAACAGAGACTATCTGACAGGAAGGCATCAGCGAGTCATGGTACGCCACGACGTGTCGGAGTGGGCGCCTATGACAAACGGGGTTCCACAGGGGTCAGTCCAAGGGCCGGTGCTGTTTCTTTAATCTGTGAATGACATGACGGAAGGAATGGACTCAGAAATTTCTCTGTTTGTGGACGATGTGAAGTTAATGAGTATTCAATCAGAGGAAAAACCAGGCAGGACTAAAAAAGAATCTGGAGAGGCTACAGACCTGGTCAAGTAAATGGCTTCTGGAGTTCAACCCCGCCAAGTGCAAAGTCATGAAGATCATTGAAAGGCAAAGAAGACCGATGACAGAAGACAGTCTAGGGGGCCAAAGGTTACAAATCTCACTCAAGGAAAAGGATCTTGGGGTGAGTATAACACCGAACACATCTTCTGAGGCGCACATCAACCAAATAACTGCTGCGGCATCCAGGCGACAAGCAAACCTAGGAAGAGCATTCCGTCATCTCGTTAAGGAGTCGTTTTGAACTCTCTACATTGTATACATCATCACCATATTGGAGTATGCAGCACCAGTTTGGAACCCACACCTGGCCAAGAACATCAAAAAGTTAGAGAAGGTACAAAGGTTTGCTACGAGACTAGTCCCGGAGTTTAGGGTCATGTCCTACGAGGAGAGGTTAACGGAAATCGATTTGACGACACTGGAGGACAGGAGAGGTAGGGGGGATATGATAGCGACCTATAAAATACTGCGAGGAATCGACAAGGTGGACAGAGACAGGATGTTCCAGAGATGGGACACAGCAACAAGGGATCACAAGTGGAAGTTGAAAACTCAGATGAGCCACAGGGATGTTAGGAAGTATTTCGTCAGTCATAGAGTCGTCAGGAAGTGGAATAGTCCGGAATGATATAGTGGAGGCAGGATCCATGCATATCTTTAAGAAGAGGTTTGACAAAGCTCATGGAGCAGGAGAGTGACCTAAGTAGCGACAGTAAAGAGGCGGGGCCAGGAGCTACAACTAGATAGAGAAGGTACCAGCAGAAAGCATGGACGGTAAAAGGACGGCTACAGCTGCTGAAGCAAAAGTAGAAAACATAGAAGTTTACCCGAGGGAACTGGGAGAGATAAAGGGATAGAATGAGATGAAAGCATTAAAATTAATGTCAGGTGAGTGTGCAGAAACACAAACAAACAAGACCTTTGTGGAAGTACTCTCGGGAGCACTGCGGAAGTCTTGCTGGCCCAACCAAGGCACGTCTAACACACTCACTCACGTACTTGCTTAATCTACTTTTAAAACTTCAAAATATTTTTGCTACAATAACACTAGGGAGTTTGTTCCACTCATCCACAATTCTATTACTGAACAATTGCTTTCTTATATATTTTCCATATCTCAATTTTTCGAACTTAAACTCATTGTTGTGAGCTTCGTCTTGGTTGCAAATCCTTAGCACAATACTGATATCCACTTTACTTATTCCTATCTTCCATTTAGACAAGTCAGTCATAAGCCCCCTAATTCTACGTCTTTCTAGACAGTCTATCCTGGTAGGAAAAATAGAATGGACAAAAGAATTTCTTAAAGCAGGAAAGTCAATATGTCACTAAAGTTTCAGGTGAAGAAGCTGAAGTGAATCAGGTGACAAATTTTCGGAGACATTGAAAGCATGTATGGGGAGAAAACACGCCCAGTTAATCTGATCCTTACAACAAAAATGGCACGAGGCAGAATTGATAACGAAAACGACAGTTTAGGGAATAACAAAGACCAAAACATTTGTTCCTCGATTGGGATTGAACATTAAAAGTGAGGGAGAGAGAACAAATACACCAGAAGCTGAAAGACGAACCAGGAAATGTATCGACAGGTGTGGAAGCTCAGTCTCCTGAGGAATGTTATGCACACACATACACAGCAACTGTGACTTAACTCTAGACCCCTGTCCCACTCGAGCACAATAGCACAAAATAGCTATATTGTATCCCCTTCTTGCTTTACCCACAGTCTTCGCCCCCCTCCCTCGCACCTGCCCCTCACTCCACATCGAATGCTCACTTTGCCCTACACTCCAACCTTCCAGTCTCCCCCTTCTACATCCACGATTTTGACCCCTTCAATTACAAAAATCACTTCCTATCACCCTTACCAACAACCCACACCACTCCCTCTCACCCTTACCAACCCACATCACTCCCTCTCACCCTTAACAACCCACATCACTCCCTCTCACCCTTAACAACCCACATCACTCCCTCTCACCCTTACTAACAACCCACACCACTCCCTCTCACCCTTACCAACAACCCACTCCACTCCCTCTCACCCTTACCAACAACCCACACCACTCCCTCTCACCCTAACCAACAACCCATATGTACACACACAACCCGCACATATATGTGTGTATTGTTCCAGTCACGGTATTGTGCCTTTTTTTGTTATTAACCCATATATGTGTGTACTCACCTAATGTGTGTGTGTGTGTGTGTGTGTGTGTGTGTGTGTGTGCGTGCGTGCGTGCGTGCGTGCGTGTGTGTGTGTGTGTATCCGTACATTATTTAAAGCAACTCCAGAAAAATAATCGAAAAGGTGATTATTTCAACCTTCATCAGAGTATAAATATGTGTTTATGTCGTCTATTAGTTAGGCTATCTCTTAAACTTCAAGAAAGACATTTTAATAAACTTACCTAAGTCATAATTATTTGAAAACAGAAATAGCAAATAGTTTTCAGGAATTAGATTAAATTTAGAAAGAGAAGGACAAGTTTGTTATACAAATATGATAAATACTGAATGGGTAAAATTAAAAATGATTGAGCAAATTGATTTGAATGAAACGAAAGTGTATTTCATATTATTATTATAATCAAATAGAAGCGCTAAACCACAGGGGTTATACAGCAAGTGTATTTCATGACTAATAACTAATAATGTGAAACAATCCTTTCGTACCAATATTTACTTTCAACACTTTGGTAGGGTGTGTAAAAGAAGAAAATTGAAAGTGAATATAGGAAAGAGTAAGGTGATGAGGATAACAAAAAAGATTAGGTGACGAAAGATTGGATATCAGATTGGAGGGAGAGAGTATGGAGGAGGTGAATGTATTCAGATATTTGGGAGTGGACATGTCAGCAGATGGGTCTATGAAGGATGAGGTGAATCATATAATTGATGAGGGGAAAAGGGTGAGTGGAGCACTTCGGAGCCTGTGGGGACAAAGAACTTTGTCCATGGAAGTAAAGAGGGGAATGTATGAGAGTATAGTTATACCAATACTCTTATATAGGTGTGAAGAATGGGTGATGAATGTTGCATCGAGGAGAAGGCTGGAGGCAGGGGAGATGTCATGTCTGAGGTCAATGTGTGGTGTGAATATAATGCAGAGAATTCGGAGTTTGGAAATTAGGAGGAGGTGCAGGATTACCAAAACTATTATTCAGAGATCTGAGGAGGGGTGGTTGAGGTGGTTCGGACATGTAGAGAGAATGGAACGAGACAGATGACTTCGAGAGTTTATAAATCTGTAGTGGAGGGAAGGCGTGGTAGGGGTCGGCCTAGGAAAGGCTGGAGGGAGGGGGTAAAGGAGGTTTTGTGTGCGAGGGGATTGGACTTCCAGCAAGCATGCGTGAGCGTATTTGATAGGAGTGAATGGAGACAAATGATTTTTAATACTTGACGTACTGTTGGAGTGTGAGCAAAGTAACATTTATGAAGGGATTCAGGGAAACCGGCAGACCGGACTTGAGTCCTGGAGATGGGAAGTACAGTGTCTGCACTCTGAAGGAGGGGTGTTAATGTTGCAGTTTTATAACTGTAGTGTAAAGCATCCCTCTGGCAAGACAGTGATGGAGTGAATGATGATGAAAGTTTTTCTTTTTCGGGCCACCCTGCCTTGGTGGGAATCGGCCGATGTGTTAATATAAAAAATAAAATATTTCCCTAATGCCATCATTAATTCAGATGAGAAGATTAGACTCCGCATTATCATAAGTGATGGAAGCTTTTTTAACCTAGATTTTCTTTGGTGCAATAAGTCATAAATTATAATGAAAATTAAATGTAGATGAAGTTGGCACAGTTGTCACTTGCATATGCAACATTGCTACTAGGTGATTCATATAAGAAATTGTAGATGTCGTCGGAGACGTTTAAAATTTTTAGTAAAAGTAGGAAAATGTAAATTAACTTAAAAATAGAAAGAGGACGGAAATAAGTATACGAAATGGACCAGAAAAATCGATTAAGAAACATGGAATGCCATTAGAAAATAAGTACACGAAATGGACCAGAAAAATCGATTAAGAAATATGGAATGACATTGGAAAATAAGTACACGAAATGGACCAGAAAAATCGATTAAGAAACATGGAATGCCATTGGAAAAAACGCCTAGATTGGCTTGAGGATAGAAGGTGGGAAGTACCTTGGTAGCTCCTCACTTATCACTGTATCTGTATACTGACAAAAAGACTGCTAGGGAGTAATGCTCAATAGGATTTTTCTTGAGGCAAGCTCACGTATCTTGGACTTGTCACTAGTAGTAGCTAGAACACAGAAACTAATTGTGTCCACTAGGAAGCCTAATTCAGAAAATATTTACTTTTAATAATAACACAAGGACCGAAAATAGCTATGTTGGATTACATTCTGATGACGGGGAATTTCCGAGTATGCAGCAAGATTTTCAAGGATATTATATTTCATTTTTAAAATCGTAAAAAAATAGAGTCCGCTAAGTATTTGGCAACATTGATCGAAGATATTAAATGCAAATAAAAAATATTTTTATATTTATAATTCAGGAAATTCACGTTGCTTTAAATGCACCTTAAATGCTTCTGATCAGTCATTGATCAGTTATGAAAATCAGGAACTAAGATCGAATAATTAAATTTCTGATGGTGATATTCATCGCTGTTTTTTGATCGATGAACAATCTACAGTGTTAAATAGACTTTTGTGAATGTATTACAGGTGGAAGCGAGCAGTGAGAATCCCTCTTGCGGCCGCCGGCATCCCTGGTGCTGCACTTCATTAAGGGAACACGAAGGCCATCTCAGATTTTACTACCCAGCTGAGGAGACCAAAGCGGCCATTATCCTCGGGTTGCGCGTATATATGTACTTCTCCATGTTCCTTGTGAGCCTCTTCCCTTATTCTTTCTTTTTTTCCACTCTCCTTCTTTTAACTAATTTGTATGGGTTCAAATGTAACTGTTCAAGGAATGTCTTATAATAATGAAAGCCATTTATTCCTTACCTTATTGTTAAACCTGACCTTCATAGCCTTTTTAAG